>CM074956.1:7687660-7708298 GCA_037577455.1 Pangasius macronema
CTGGCTTTCCTGTTCTTGAATGTTACCAGTGGTTTGCACCTTGTTGTAAACCCTCTGTATTTACATTCATGAAGGCGGCTCTTGATTGTAGGTTTTGACAATGATACGCCTACCTTCTCCAGAGTATTCTTGACTTCTGTTGATGTTGTGATGGGTTTTTCTTCACCAAGAAAAGGATTCTGTGATCCACTTTAGTTGTCTTTCGTGGTCTTCCAGGCCTTTCGATGGTGTTGAGCTCACCAGTGCTTTCTTTCTTTTTAAGAATGTACACAACTGTTGATTTGGACACACCTAAGGTTTTTGCTATCTCTCTTATAGATTTATGTTGTTTTTTCAGCCTAATCATGGCCTCCTTCACTTGCATTGAGATCTCCTTGGACTTCATATTGGTAGCTCCAGGCAAACAGCTGCCAAATGCCAACTCAATACCTGATATCACTTCCAGACCTTTTATCTGCTTCAGTTGTCTTGAAGTAAGGAGGGAATGGACCAAACCTGGTGAATTAACTTCTTGTCAGTCAATTGTCCAAATACCTTGGAGCCCCTGAGAATGGAAGTACTTTGCTTAAAATGGCTGTAATTCCTAAATGGTTGCTTTATTTCTTGATTGTTTTATTTCAAATCCATTGTGGTGGAGTATAAAGGCAAAATGACAAAAACTTCCGGACATGACTATACATTGGAGAGTCATAGCGACTGTCCTGCACTCGATAAAAGGTCACAAAATGTAATGATAAAGTCACTAAATAGGCTACAGTGCTGTGAAGAATCTAGCTTTACTTTCTGCTTGCATTTAACATTTGTTTTTAATTCTCTTTGCATTTAGCAAATCACTGAGTGATGAAGAGAACAAGAGAATATTTGGAAAATGCAACAATCCCAATGGCCATGGGCACAACTATAAAGGTTAACCACTGACATTATTCTCATTTACACAGCAGCCTACATTTGAATCCAAACTTTTGCCTCATTTAAGATTTCATGTATCTGGTTAAATGTATTTTGCCTGTTTTTTTTTTCTTCAGTTGAAGTTACAGTACAAGGAAAGGTAGGCAATATTGCACTTGTACGGCGATAACAATGCAGAATTCCTTAAGAAAAACCCTGAGCATATTTGATGAATTATGTTAATGTACATTATTTATATGTGTTGTTGAAGGCACATAAGCATGATTATACACTGTGGAAGAAAATCTTTTCTAAAAATACAAGTAATGCATATCTGTGATTTCTCTTTGTGCAGATTGACCAAAACACAGGAATGGTGATGAACCTCACTGATCTTAAACAGTATATAGAGGTAGGAGCTTCCAGTGGCCTGTGTCCTGTGAACCCTGTATGTTCTGTTTGGTCTTTTCTTGATCATTGTTTGGAGCTCAGAGAACAAATGTCCAAATTAACTTTCATTTAAAAAAAAAAAAAAAAAAAAAAAAAGTTTCAACTAATCCTAAACTAAAACTAACCCACTAGACAGAAAATGATTGGAGCCTTAACTCTTGATTAAACCACAATACAGTTTTTCTTTTTAATGTAATGAAATCCATAAAACATTATTTCTGCACCAAATAATGAAACATTTAAGGTTTATGGCAATACCTGAACAAATATAGAGCCCAAATTGAACTATCTGGCCAGTACAACATTGATAAATATGTTTTGAGGCAGTTGTGGCCTAATGGTCAGAGAGTCGGACTTGTAACCCGAAGGTGAACCTGAAGGTCGTGGGTTGGAGTCTCGGGTCTGGCAGGGATTGTAGGTGGGGGAGTGAATGACCAGCGCNACCACACTTGGCCACAAAGTCACTTCACTTCACTTCTAAATGTGTCTCGAACCAAATATGCTAAGGTTAAGAGAATATGTGTTGAATCAAGCAAAATTATCATCAGTGGTCTAAATGTTTTATCATTAACCAACTTTTAACCTTCCAAACCATGAAAGTTTGTACACTTTGTTTTTCCTCTGTCTTAAAGTTAATGAGAGGAAAAGACACAGCTTGTCATGCTACAAAGAAATCAGAAAGCACAAAGCCCTCCATCCTGAAGACCTTCCCGTATTTGAAAACTTAAAAGAACAGTTTTACCCCTTACTGTTACAATGCGCTTACACTGGAGACTCCTTCCATAAATGTTTCCTCACAGAAAACCTCATCACATCAATGATTATATGTTTTTTTAAATTCTGTTTATATAGCGTGTCCACCACACAAGTCCCTGTGTAAGTTGTCAGTATAGAAATACTAAAAAATAAAAAATAAAAAATTAGACCCAGTGTATTGATATATTCTTGTGATTTATCTTGTCAGAATCGAGAATTCAACAGCGTTGTCATAAAAGAATGTAACGGCATGGAAATATGAAGGTGCTTGAGAAGATAAAGCATGAACGAATGAATAAAACATGAGATTTCTGATGACCATGTCAACTGAATTGTTTTCAGGAGGGAATCATGAAACCACTTGACCACAAAAACCTGGATCTGGATGTCCCATACTTTGCTAATACGGTCAGGTATAAATCATACCCTGTACCTTTGTGCTGCTGTATATATACTCACAGTCCACTTTATTAGAAACACATCTGCCCATTCATGCAATTATCCAATCATGTGGCAGCAACGCAAGGCGCAAGATCATACAGGTTCAGGTCAAGAGCTTCAGGTAATGTTCACATCAGAAATCAGAATGAAGTAGAAATGTGATTTCAGTGACTTTGACTATGGCATGATTGTCTGTGTAAGAGGGGTTGGTTTGGTTATTTCAGAAACTGCTGATCTCCTGGGATTCTTACACACAACACTCTCTAACATTTACACAGAACGGTGTGAAAAAACCCCCCAAAAAACATCCAGTTAGAGGCAGTTGATGATCGAGGTCAGAGGAGAATGGCCAGAGAATAACCATTCTTCACAACCACGGTGAGCAGAAAAGCATCTCCGAACACACAGCACATCGGACCTTGAGGTGGATGAGCTACAACAGCAGAAGACCAAGTGAGGTCCAGTCTTGTCAGCCACAAACAGGAATCTGAGCCTACAGTACTGAAACTATAGACAGTTGAAGATTGGAAAAAGACCAGGCAGTGTTTTTTATTTTTTTTAATCTTCCAGCTATCCAGTCTGAACAATAGCTGAAGCTCTTGACCTGTATCTGCATCATTTTATGCCTTGTGCTCCTGCCACATTACTGGCTGATTGGATAATTGCATGAATGAGCAGGGGTGCAGGTGTTCCTATTAAAGTGGCCGATGAGTGTACACACAGCTTTCCTAACACCCCACCTGTCTCTTGCTGTGCAGCACAACTGAAAACCTGGCAGTCTACATCTGGGACAACATGATCAAGCTTCTTCCACCTAACATGCTCTATGAGATCAAAGTGCACGAGACGGACAATAACATTTTTGTGTATCGTGGGGAGTAAAGCAGCTCATCAGCTGATGCCTGTTCATTTCAGGCTGCAAATTGCAGGTCAGTAGGGGGGAGGCTGTAAATCTTAGCACTTTAGATTTTATTAGATTAGAGCAAGAGGAGCACCTGCTGTGGCCTACACGGTATTGCATGCTTTAGGATTAGCGTAAGGCACAGAGAATTTAGCTCAGCCCTCGACCATGTGAGACTAATCCTATTAAACATGGAGATTATGGCAGGTGCAAATCTTTTTTATTTTCCCCAAATTAATTAACAGTCTTAACTTTGTTGCCCTTTGTCCCTTTTTGAGTAGAACTGGTTTACAGGCTAAAACAACAGACACAACCTTGATCACATATCACGTTACAAGTTGAAAATAAATATTTGTTAGCTTGAAATCATTCCTATTTGTGTTAATAAATTGTTTACAGATTTAGGTAAGTTTTTCTTTCATCATTTTTCTCTTAATGCTGTCATTCTCATTACCACATTACCACTAGGTGGCACAGCTGCAGTTTGCTTAAGGAATCCAAGAACAATTTTTTCTCCCAGAGAAGTGTGTGAAACACTGTATGCATAAACGCAACAAAGACTTAAACCTCTTGTGTAGTGAAAGAAACGGTTGGTTCTTTATCTCTGTTGTTCCTTTTTCTATTTTTGTTAAAAATTTGAGAACCTTTTTATATTGGTAGTACGCTGAAACTCCCATTCCACACTGAAGACAGAACACACTTCCAAAGTGTTACTGCTGATTTATGCCACTGTCTGGGGTTTGCCCTGGAGATTTGATGCATGCATGCTTGCTGACAAGAAATAAAAAATGTTCAGTGATATATGAAGATGTAGATAATCATTGGCGAGGAAGTAAATCTACGTCTCTGAGCTACTTCAGAAGAAATCGACCTACAAATCAAAAATGACTACCTAGCAATTTATAACACCATTATAGAGCTAATGCTTTGCCCATACACATCCCTGTATTAAGCCATGAATTGAACCTTTGTTTCCTGAATTCAATTTTATCGTATTTGTTTTTAATTTTACCGAGCATAAAATGTGTTTGCACGAAAGCTCCATCCATCCAGCTTAGAATAAGCCTGTAAAATGGGTTTTTAATTATAATATTGGCCTTTGCCAATCAGAAATGTTAACAATTCATGCAATGCTAATGCTAGAATGTTGTGCAGAGATGACAGAATGGCTCTGCACTTTTGTTTTGTCATGAATGTTGCGTGGGGAGTGAGTGTATCTGGGGCATATCTATTTAAAGCAGAAAACTCGGGTAGGTTAACAGGTTAAAAATCTACATTGCCAGCAGAGCATGATAGCGGAACAGCCGTAAACAGCATCTCATCTCTTTTAACATCTACTGAAGTGCGAAGCAAACCTAGATACCACAGATACCGAATATAAACTAATATACTAACACTATATACCCAACCCATCTTTCGGCTGCTCCCGTTAGGGGTCGCCACAGCGGATCATTGGTCGCATATTTGATTTGGCACAGTTTTTACACTGGATGCCCTTCCTGACGCAACCCTCCCCAATTTTTCCGGGCTTGGGACTGGCACTGAGAGCGCACTGTTGCACGGTTGAGGTCACCGACCCCAACCCCAACCAAGGGACCGACCATTAGCTTGGGCCCGGTGTCGCCACTCTCACGACACCCTTAACCATTAGTCCACCAGGGACCCCTAAAACTATATACAAAATGGTAAAATTGTAAGTAAACACAGTTTTGCTGATGTTCAGTGACAAGGGTCGAGTGAGCATGAAAGAAGTCACTTCAGTTTTTGTGGTTGGGGTAAAATGGGAGCTGACACAAGCAGATGGGTGACTACGAGTGGGACGGTGTCGTACCTGACATCACGTCTACCAAATATCACCAAACTCAATCATGTCAGAAGCAAACGTGATGCGCACTTTAAAGCAATCAGCACCACTGCATGGCATTTTACTGGGCAACAATTACTGTTGCATTTCCATCCATGGTAATCAGGCCAAATACAAATGTAATGTTTTAAGGGTGTGGTTGTGATCATTTGGGATGGGAGCTTTTCTACAAATGTGGTATTCATGAACATCTGATTAGTTCAGAAAAATAATTGTATCCTACAAAAGCTCTCGAGTCTGTGCAAATGAACTTATAAAGTGAACCTTGGCATGAGTAACTGCAAATTTATACACGGATTATGATGTCAAGTATAAAGAGCGTAATTATTTCCATTCCACACATTGATCTAATGTTAATTTAGTGTCTGAACCAACAAAGTATAATTCCTGAACCTTCTTATGTTAGGTTTTGTTTAGTTATTTAATATTGTTAATTCTGATCCCATTCAGTTAGGACAAAAGAAATGGCACCCTATAACAAGAGTGCTGCAATGGCTGAGCTGATTTACAGCCCGATTTAACACACACCGTGCTTAGGAGGTGCTCTTTCATCATTTAGTTCGTTATCATCAGCAGATGAAATGGCCGAAATGCTTTTGTGTCTCATGCCAGTTCCTGGGATTACTGCTTATTCAGGCAGATTACTTTTTAGATTGTTGCACCCCTACTAGTGGTTGAATAATGAATTGTTAATGACTATCAGAAGGACAGGTTTACTGCAGTTAATCTTTTTAACTTACATGCATTTTTCAGCTTTTTTTTGTAATCTTTTGCATCATGCCCCCCCATGTGTCTGCACCCCACAGGTTGTTTTCGGGACAAGATACCAAGACATGCAGTCACGTCCATCGAAACCAAAATACTACTTAAAGAACCATAACGAAAACCTTGTTTCTCTGAGAAAAGTCTGAAGGTTTGCCTTTGTGTATGTTGGAATGCAATACATGTGCTGAGGGACGACGCTTACTACATACCATGCCAAAGTTATCATTAATGTCACAATGGTTAGAAGCAAAATGTTTTTTTTTTCTTCACAGACCTTTAATTAATCAGATTCCATTCAGGCACTGACATACAACCCATAGCAGAGGGAGCTCTATATAGCAGTGCAGTCAGAGCATAAATTCCTATAATTACACTCAGCTAGAAATGAGTGAAATGTTAGCAATAAAGTGTAAAAGCCTATTATTACTGTTATGCTTCAAGTGATTAATATGTTCCAGCAAAAAAAAAAATCAAGAGAGAGCTAAACCAGACTGCGGATTTAACACTGCCCACCTACTTTAGTAACGCTGAGTGGTAAAACGTTTCTGCTATAAGTCAACTTGCCTAAGACCGAGATGACATGTCCAGGCACTGACTTCGGAAAAGGTCAAGGGCCAACGGGGAGTAACATTTTGGGTCAAAGTGAACATGATAAAATAAAAGCCCTTGAGCTCTAAAAGCTCAATTCCTTCTGAGCAATCATGCCTTGAAAATTCACATTTTTATGTAGATCCTTTGTTTTTAAAATGCACCCAAATGTCTAGCGCAGCTAACTGTTTGCATGGATATTTAATTCACCTGCATACAATATTTGTAAAGCAGAAAGCCTGTGTTTCACCAGTGCACGTGTGCTAGTTATCATTAAATGTGGCTGTCCAGACAAAAGCCCCATTCACTGAGGGCCAATCTTTGCCTGATGAGCTGCACTACCTTGAAGGCCATGCACAATAAAGCTCCTATCAGGTCCTAACTGCTGTTTTGGCAGATGCTCCAGCTTTATTTATTGTTTTGGGTGTTGGATTGGTGTGGATCAGCGATCACAGACTGAACAAGTAATAAAATCCTGTCAGTTGTAGAAACTACTCAGTGGTACATAATTTTAAAAGAGTCTAAAAGTGAAGGGAAAGTAATCCCAAGGCTGATAAACCCCTTTACTGTGTTGAGGAAAGAACATTTATCATGCTTAAACAGTAAGTGGTGAAGATTTGTAATGAATCATGCTAATCTGTAGTGTAGATGCTAAGATCAGATCTGACCTCAGAATCCATGCCTTATTTTCATAGCCTTGAAAAGTGCTGAACTGTTTTTATTATATTATTATTATTATTATTCCTTATTTAACACTAGGTAAGGATTAAAAATGAAACGCCATTTATTTACAGTGTCGCATATGCTTTATAGTTATCTCACAAACATGTAACTGCAAATATGTGAAAGCAGAAGCAGGATAGAAGATGGACAAGCCCCCTTAGATGCGTTGGGAGCTTACTGATTGATTACTGAAGACATACACATCATTTCGAACATGTGTCTGGCACCTGTGAGGTTTTTACCAGATCAAAGTTTCTTTTGTTTTTTTGTGACAGATGACATGAGTCATGGTTTCCAGTCTTAAGGATAATGAAGCGCTATAGTAAGTCTACCCCCATGGTGAAGAAGCTCAATATCCTCACTGACAGTTTTTTCCATGTGTAAGGTTAATATAATGTCACACGTGATTAACACTTCCCCTGCAGCTATTTTGCCAGATTTCTTGAGCTGAAGAGGATTTAGAGGGCGGAAGGATGAGCAGTGAAAAGGAGTGTCAGCGCCTGTCAACGTCATATTTTTACTCAGAACTCACACTAAACTTCATCTTTGACTCGTAAAGAATATTCATTATGCATTTTGTACGTTATGTAAGGAATAAAACACATGCTGTTGTAGGAAAATAATGAACGCCCAACACAAAGTGGAGTCTTACCACCCTAAAGTTCATTCATTTCTTATAAAAGCTTCCTAAAGTGTTTTTTTCCTCTTAAAAAACAGTGATTTGCCATATTTTGTATCCATTAAAGAATAACACATTGTGCTTTCTGTCAGTATTTAATGTTGTGGAACGTCTGTTAAGTAGTTCCTGTTATCACTAATGCTATAACAACTATAAAGTCTTTCCCTCACCAGCATGCATTACAGCACATTGTTAATTCGTTTATTATTATGAATTAATTTTATTATTAGTCTTGGATTATGTGGAGTGTCCTCCATATGTCCTTGAGTTTCAACAATGATATCTTTAATATTGAATAATCGGCCCTAATAACAGTTACGACGACAATTTCTTTTAATTTGTCGCGTTTTGAACCAATCAGATTTAAAAATTCAACAAGGCTCTGGCATAAATTACATTTTCTTTGCTAATTACAGAATCAAGCTGAATATATGCAACAGATTAGTACATGATCACTCACTTATTCTTGATTATTCTTTCATGGCTATTTTGAAACATAATATATGTATATTTCAGAGTCTAAATGCGACATTACACCAGTTCCAGATGAGTTAAATCCAGATGTGAGTGCAATCCAGGAGGGAGAGGGTTAACTCGTAGGGTTCAGGGTGGCCCTCTTGCTCTTGCGCATCTGCCAGTGGATGGTGATGGCAGGGTGGGGAGGTGGAGTAGAGTGTCAGAGCCAGTTTAGATGTTTTCTTTTGCCGTTGGAGTTCCCTCCCCCTGAGAGAGAGTATGTGTGCAGCGTGACTCAGGGTCAGGTAACAGAAAGCTCACTTCCTCTGGGAGCCTGGAGGAGACAGCAGGATGGGCAGTGTGTGCCTGTGCTGAGGATGGAGAAGAGAGTGTGTGTAATCCAGACTGATTTTCACCAGTACAGACCCCTGACCGGAATCTACAGTAAACATCTGTCTCAGGTAAGCCTCTGCAGCTGCTTCTCTTAATTGCTAACATGCTTCAGTTTAGAGTGGGATGAGTTACTGTACCAGACACATATTAAGCTAAGATTGGGTTACACATGATTGTCTGCTGAATAGCCTTTTCACAACACAAGGTTCAGTCTAGCTGGAATTCCAGGCCTGTTTGTGGGATCATAAGTAATACACCTGTGTAGGTCTTACACACACACACAAGCACTTACTCTTTCATTCAGCATTTTCCCTCAGTTCAGGATTTCATTTCAGCAAATTTGCATTTGTACAAAAAACAAATGTTCCCTGAGTACTTACTTGGAAAGAGTACTGTCTGGACTAACACAGCCTTAGTGGCAGGCTCTTACGCACACACACACACACACACACACACACACACTTCTCAGGAATGCAAACATTTCAGTGCAGGTCACTGATCACAAAAAAAAGGGGTGGGGGGTCTACTGTTGAGTCAACCCAGCCTTGAGAAGTGGCTAATTACTAAATACTAATATTTTATTTTGTACTTAAACTCTGAAACAGTCGGGGATCGTCTATACGTCAGCACTTGACACAAGGACTATGATAATTGTGAACTTCCTGAACAGTTGTGATCTTCTGATGGACCTGTAGATCTTGCTTTGCCTGTGTTGGACTGTTGGAGAGTGTAGTCTGAGATTGCTTTGTAGCAAAGTAACTTAACTACATGTATTCTTGTTACAGTACTTGAAAACATGGTTCACTGTAACAGAACTTTTAGACTATAATTAAACTGCAATACTTTTATGTGACTTTTTTAAAATAAGTTATATTGTACATTTTGCTACATTAATTTTTGATCACCGTTACAGGGTAAAAAAAAAAGACACCATGCATTTAACCCTGGAAGACTGTAAGCTAATTAAAAGATGTGCAAATCTTTAATAATTCAGTTTTGGTGGGTCAGTTTTACTTCGTCGAAGGACTACTTTCAGATGTTAAGTCCGTGATTTACGAATCGTCGTTGCAGATTCTGAGTGGAGACAGAAGAGCATCTCTCGCCCAATTTATTAGATAGCTTCAAATTTTTAAATGCTTCAAATTATCGGGATTTCACAGCTCGAAATCCAACCAGCGGAAACGTGTCCAGGTAAGCCATTAACTAGCTGAGTGAGCTAGACTTGCTAGCCAGATCTTTTGATATTTTACAGTATGGAAGTATGTATTAAGCTTAAGGTCACTTCAGTGTTCACAACTGCCTGTTGTGTTAAATATAATTAAGTGCTCCTACAGCCTATAGGTAACTCTCAGGATAATGAGGATAAGGTGTAAAGGGCAACCTTGCTAAACAGTTAACTATGTAGCTAGAAAAATGTATGAATTAACATGAGCTAACAAGATAGCTAATGAACTTAGCAAGCTAAAAGCCTACAAGTAATTTGTAATTACTCTAGCTGTTTTTCACCAGATAACTTTTACTGAAGTGAATTATTAGTACAGTTGCAGTGCTTTTACTCAAGTTAGTGTGTTTTGTACTGTTTTCACCACTATAATTATACATACCCGACACACATACATACATACATCTGACACTTTCCCTAAATTTGTCTATAAAACATGGGTGTATAGTAATTTACTGATATTTATATAATAGTCCAACCGATTATGGTGCAAAAACCAAACTTCACTTTGGATATACTAACATCATACTGCTATATGCTAACATGTTTTCATTATCACATTTTGGATTAGCACAGCTAAACACGTTAACAGTAAAATTGCAGGGTGACTGAAACCAAATCTTCTGTTTAATTTCCATTCTCCAGACCCCTCAGTCAGTCAGTCAGTCAACACATTCTGTAGCTTGTCATCAAACCTAAGTACCACTATTAGGATTTTCATATGTACTGTCTGTTGTTGTGCCAAGTAATCAAGTCAAGTGTAAAATATCAAAAAACAAGGCTTCAATTTATTAACAGAAAACTGTTCATATGATGAAACTTTGGCTGAAATGTTTCGTATATGATTACAAATTGAATTTTTTTATTGTTTTCGGTCCATTTTACTATGGCACATAGCTATCCAACAACATGTTTAACCCCTGACTTTCACTCTGTGTGGAAATCACAATTAGCCGGAAAGCTTTCAGACTCACTGCATTAACCACATTAAACTACTTACACAACGTGATCCGTGCAGGATATATATTTTGGTCAGATTTTTCAGCCTTTTTTTGGCTGAATTCAGCCACAGTGACATCTGACACGTTCCCTCCCATATTGCAACTCACACAGCATGAGTGTAACTACATTTTAAAAAGCTTCACAGTATTAGAAATGTGCAAACCGCATACTCTTATTACATCTAATAGCACTGAAGTACTAAGACGTGTTACAGATATCTGTGGCATTAAAATATAATAAACTGCCCAAATTCAATTTATTAGTAGGCCACGAGTAATGCTTTATAAATTATTACTCATAAATATTTGTGGAGAAGGGCTCAGCTGTTCTCATTAGCTTGGGACTGCAGCCTGGCCTCCATGTCTCCATGTCACCTCCACTGACTGGGAATGCAACGTAGGGGAATAAATTTATTTGGAAAACGGCTGCTCATGATCTGGGCCCGGCGCAATTGAGTATGAAAGATGGAATGTGTGATGCCTGTTTGCCAAAGGGACAGTCTTCAAGTCATACCTAAAAATTCTGTTATTTCCTCAAAAGAGCCAGCTCACAGAACTAACAAATAGCGTAATTAATATGCTTTGTGTGAAAACCTGATTTGACAAATCCTCCCAAATCAAGTCAAGGCATGAACACATTTGCAGCACAGAAAGTCTCATTCACAAAGGCCCAAGGCAGAGACATTGTAACCAGTGCTGAGGTTTGGAATGAGCATTCTTACAAAAAAAAATTTTGCTGACTGTGAAGAGAGGTTTGGAGTTTCAGAGGAGATTAAATAACACACTGTACAAATGTTGGGTTTGTAGAATTTAACGTGCAAGCATTAGTGTCAGCCAATGCACAGCAGTCAATCTAGCCGTGACATTTTAATTATAACATAGTGTGTAATTTTTGCTTAAAAAGTACATGCGTGCCATTTTTTTTGGGAGACACAGACACACATGCTTAAGTCTACATTTTGTTAATGCAAATGTTCACGCCCAGCGTTTCCGGGATTGGCTCCAAATCCACAGCAGCCCTGACTAAGATAAATCTTACTGAAGATGAATGAAAGAAAACGGTCAATTAAAAGCTTGGCACCTGTGGGCAAGAGGATCCTCTCTTCTTTTGTACTTCATCATGTACAAATTATTCAGCTCTCTTTATGTGGTGAAATCTGAGGTGTTAATATATAGAGCGGTGTGAATATCAGACATTTTCCAGTCACGAAGATAACCTGCCTCAAGCTGCAACAGGTTTCCCCTCCTGTCATTTGCAAACTATAATAAATGACTCTGAATGAGCTTTGGAAAATTAGTACAGACTTTTTCAATGCAACTAAACTACACTTTCTATTTCTTTGTTGGTTAGCCAAAATTGCTTGTTGAGTCTTGTATAAATAGGAAAGCATAGTACAAAAGATGATTGACACGGCAAGAAAAATGCCCTTGAGCATGCATGCATGACATCAAGGCCAGTGAAGGTCTCAGGGGTTAATGGTCAGCAAAAGCATTCCACAAAGTTGATGCATGATGTGCTAATGTTATTGCGGCTTCACTATTGTCGCCGTATGGTTATTCTTTGGAAGGAGCTTGTGGAAAATTAGTCAATCGACTCTCCGCTTGAAATCCTAGCAAGAACAGTTGGACTGATTTACACTACAATTTTTCTATTTATTATTTTTGGACTGAACAACTTGGTAATAAGGAAAGAGTGGATACTGCATACTTTTAAAGTCTAGTATAACACTCGTTTGCAGTTTTCCTCTGTGAGAAAACTATGTGAAGGCCAGAGAAAGTTAGGTATAATCGGCTTTACTGATATCTTACTTACATTCTCACATCTACAATACAGCTATACAGTAGTACAGCTATATAGAAAGGAACTCTTAACCCTTTAAATAAAAAGCTATGTTTATAAAGTTACTGTCACATTTTGACAACTGACATAAACCTGCAAAAAAAAATTTAAAGCATACTCTAAAAGGCGTTGGCTGGCATGAAGGCTGCTTTGGACTGTCAACTTGACATAACACTTGAGTGAAGCAGCAGATCTTTGTTCACTTAAGATCTGTTTAAGAATGCCTAGTATGCCAGAGACATGTAATGGTGATGATGTTACATGTCAAATATCCAAATCAAACTCTTTCTTAGCTCAGATGCAAAATGCAAAACTGTCATTATGGTATTATTTATAAATATCTTAAAATTAGGAATATTATTTACCTTTAGTATGTATCTTTCATCTGGAATCTAGTATACTGTTAAAAATAATTTAAGGTACATAATTGGAATCTATATGCACATTCCCAGGTAAAAGATACATACTAAAGGTACCAAAGACGTACCCCTGATGGTACAATCCCAGTGACAAGGAAAAGTACCGTTATTCCTGAGAGTGAATGACAATGGCATGGCACTGTAAGAACAGTCTCTTTAGCTCTTAATTTAATTCCTGATATTAAGATATTTCCATATCACTTTAATGATAGCTGTGCATTGCCTCTGACCTTAGAGAGGGTTTGGTTTTGATGTTTGACATGTCACATCATCAACATTATGTAACTCTGATCTACCAGAAGTTCACAGTTGTCATGAGGTTCTTCGTAAAACATCCTGGAAAGTGTTAGAAGTTATGTCAACAAAGATCTGTCACCACCTTCAGATTTAATGGCAGCTTCACATCAAATTTGACCAAAGCATGACAGCTGACTCCAGTTGGAATTTAAAAAAAATGTAAAGATGGTGCTATTTGACAGATATAAGTTGAAGTTCTAATGATACGTGCACCTATCTAGATGTTTGCGAAGTCATAACTGCCCCATTTAGCTCTGTAGAGTTATAAATGCACCTAGTGGTCTTAAATGGGAACTGCAACAAGAGTCAATAGAGGCCCACTGGGGTGAGAATCATACTGCCCCATGCTCACTCTATGAACATTATAAGTGCAGGAGGAGCAGCAGATAGGACAGTTAATGCCAGGGTTGCCAGGGTCATGATTTTTTACACCAAAAATATTTTACCCAGCCAAATTAGGCTGGTTTCAAACTACTCCATTTTTACCAAGATCTTGT
The DNA here is from genome assembly GCA_037577455.1 of Pangasius macronema. Lineage (NCBI taxonomy): Eukaryota > Metazoa > Chordata > Actinopteri > Siluriformes > Pangasiidae > Pangasius > Pangasius macronema. Next base: position 7,701,841 of record CM074956.1, read on the forward strand.
TTCATAGCAAATAATCAGAATTAAATCAAATAAATTTCTGCAAACAAAAGCAAAGTGTAAGTGTAGACAGTGTGTCTATAATCTACAGAATCTTTTCTGTTATAAGATGTAATGTCCATACATCAGAAATGCGTTCTTTCCCACAAAAAGCCTGAGGAAAAGACCTGCTCAAAATAAGCTGCTAGACTGGATACCAGATGATTGTATATTGTCGGCTGTCAGCAACCTGTAATGGGATCACTCTAAAAATTCACTATGTAGCAGCCTATAGCATAAGTCAAGCGTGATAGCCCCTCAACGTGACATCATTTGAAGCTTTGTTGTAATTAATGTGAATCTGCCACACCAAAATCACCAAAAAGTCCTTGCTTATTATGCATTTATTCATGCTAAAGTATATTATTCAGTAGCTACTATGAATAATTGCACAAGTGCAGTTAAACTAATAGGAAAAGTCTGAAGCAGCTAGACGCTTCCAATAAAAAAACTTTATCCTTGCTCATAAACCAGTCAGTGACAATGAAAATGAATAAGACAATTTCTCTTGTGGTTAAATAGAATATCCCATCATTTGTCACATGAACTACTGTATAGTACTGTATGTCAGAATGTATCACAACCAATCTAGGGTGAAATATCAGCTGATTGGGAAAAATTGCTCTGAATTACACTGCGTAATACTTTAAGTGAGTGGATGAAGGACTGTTCCTCTGTAGTTATCCAGAGACCTTCAAGGAAGCCAGAGATATGTTTCTCTTTCCATATTATACATATTATGTGTCATTATGAGTAATACCGGATTACTATAACAGCTGTCCTTATACCTGTGCACAACTAATGGATGTTTATTATATCTTTCTGCTCGTTTTTTTCCCACTAAAGCTCAGTGAAGAACGAACACTAGAGTAGGTCGTGTTGGTATTTGATCCAGGGGAGTTATTGTAGCGTAAGAGTATCAGTGGAAGAAATTTGGAATTGTTTTGAATTGGGCCAAGAGGCCCCAGAAGCAGGAGGGTGGGAAGGAGGTGGGAGTGGAGGGTTAGTCCAGCGTGAACGTAGAAAGCGAGAGAGTGTGAGTAGTGAGCAGAAGTGGATCAGGTTAATCCAGTGCAGCAGTGTCCACACACAGAGATGAGGGAGCGAGAGGAGCTGAAGAAAGCCATCGAGCAGAGCGACAGGCTGCTGTCTCGCGTCCGCCAACTGGAGGAGGAGAACGCCGGACTCAACAAGGAAAAGAATGACACTTTCATTAAAATGCGTGCTGTAAGTCAACAATTTCTACCTGTGGGATTGATGGTATTTAGTCACTTACACACACACGTTAAGGTCTTTTTTGTTTGAAGAGTTTTGTGTTTGACATGATAAACAGCTGGTCTAATCTAATTACTCCTCCATTTGGTAAAAAAATAGCTTCATTTCGAAAAATTATGTTAGTAATGACAGAACATAGCTTTGTATCTTCAAGCACAGGAAATTGTGAAGTCTGAATGTGGTAGCTCTCGCTAAAAGCCACAGTCCCTCCTGGTGAACCCTGGAGTGATGATAAGTGGGTAGCAGAGCTCACTGTTGAATTATTGCATCTGCCTTGCCTCATTGGGCTAAATCATGGCAGGCATGGATGGTCAGAGACGTCTGCATGTGGAAAGGAGGCACACTGAGCAGTGAAATTGCAGGTATTCTTTGGAATGGAATGGGATGGCTCAGCACCGAGTTCTGCTAATATGTCTGATTATTTTTGCTGCTGATTGCATTAGCAGATCCTCCAGATTCACCCATATCTCCTTTCCATCCACCACTTTATGCTCATTTTGGCAGGGCTTGTATTGCTGCAACTCCAGCTGGATTTCTACATTCATTTCTTTGCACTCTCATGTTACTTTTGTTTAAGAGTTAGCTTTTCAAAGATAAAATTGATAGCAAGTGACACTGGAACTAAAATAGAATGGAATGTATTTAATTTTGTTTTTCATTTGTACATGGAGCTGAAGTATGAATACCAACCATGCAGATATACTTATCATCCACAGTTGTTCCTATAAAGCCATGTGGAGAAGAGTTGTCCTGAAATACCCCACAGACCCCCCCAAAGTTTACTGCACCTTTTATTGACAGTTGTTTGATTTGATATGAATCTCCAGGTGTTTACTGACTTCTCTATCTGCAGCATAAATATGTGCTTGATCATTAGGGTTCCCAAGTGAGATATAAACAGCAGGTCTAATGTACAGTTGTATAATTTTATAGAGACTTAAGGGCTGGATGCAAATGGATGCAGCTACCTGGGGATGCAGAATGAAGGACACATTTAATGTAAATGTGTGAAATATTTTTTTTAAGTACTTTGCCCATCTTTGCTGGATGATGATCAGCAGGTGCTTCATGTTTGCCCATCAGAACGTACAAGCTGGAATGGTGTGGTCAGTCAGTGGTTAACAAGTCACATCCAAATAATTTTTTTTAGGATTTCTGCAAAGCATCTGATCCAATGCCTAATACTGTTGGCTGATTTTAATATTTTCCAATGTGCTCGGAAAAAGACCTGCGCTTCCCAGTTCTCCTTTGCCTTTGTTCTCTGTTGTGCTTTCAGCTGTTTCTGTGGGATTTCTCAGTTGTTTCCTGGAGAAAGATCATCATTCCATAAATAATGGGATCAGTGACTAGTGTGTAGGCAGCTATGGTTGATTAACTCCTTGCCAGGCCAATGCAGTGTCCCGGAGAAGAAAGAGGTTTAGATTGTAGTCTGCACATAAAATTTTGCATCAGGTTCCATAGTATATTGGCCATGGCACTTTGAAGTGATGTGTAGCCAAGTATGGTGACCCGTACTTGGAATATGTGCTCTGTGTTTAACCCATCCAAGTGCACACACACACACACACACACACATACACACACACACACGGAGCAGCGGGCAGCTTTTTTTTTTTTTTTTTTGCTGCAGCGCCCAGTTGGGGGTTCAGTGCCCAGTGCCTTGCTCAAGGGTCTCACTTCAGTCATGGTATTGAGGGTGGCAGAGAACGCTGGACATTCACTCCCCCCACCTACAATCCCTGCCGGACCTCAGACTCAAACCCATGATCTTCAGGTTCACGGCCAACTCTCTAACCATTAGGCCACAACAGCCTGCTTAATTCTTTTAACCATGTGTGCATTGTTGTTGTTGCTGTTTAAGTGCCAGTACTACACTGACTGGTCAATGCTATTTTTACCTAGGTGCAAATAGACCTGTTTTACATAGTTTTACCTAAACACATTTTACTGAGTCTACTCAGGAGCATCGATTTATAATTAAATCTTTACCACTGAACTTGAACTTCACCTTTTTATGCATTTTTACCTCTGTATTTAAAATACAGTAAATTATACTAGTGTACCAGTGCCAGTGTCAGGCCAGCGTCCTTAATGATGCAGCAAAAGGTCTTTTTATCCACCAATAATTATGAAATAAAATGTGAAACAGTTTTCCAGGAACATTCAGATGCCCTATTTAAGCATGTGGAAAAACTTTAAGGTCTGGGCTAGCTTTAGAGTTTCTGTGGCCTAGGGCAAGATGTCTGAATAAAACCCACCTCCTGGTTTAGTGAGAGGGAGAGAAGTGTGATACACACAGAGCGTCTCATGTGTTCTTCTGCAGTGATGCTTTCATTAGGGTGTGAAATGTTATTGAGCATTCTGATTATCTGATTAAACTTGACAAACTCTAGCTAAAAATCTTCATGTACCATTTTCACCATTTTTACGATCATGCCGTCTCCTGAAATAGGTTACTTGAAAATAAATAAGGGTCATACCAATATAAAACACTGCCACTTACAACGTTCATACCCACCTGTCCACATTTTAACATGTACAGCTTTTGCTTAACCAGTGACAGATGGGATGTGAATAGCTCCAATATTCAATACAGTATACAAAGCACAGTATGCCTAAAGATCTTTTTCTTTACTATAAAGTCTATTTTAAAAAATTCCACATTCGTCTTCATTTTTAGACAAATGTGTTTAATGAATCCCAGTGATTATGTATGGAATAAAATAAATTTCCAATTACGTGTGTTTTATTCGTCTTATACAACAACAAATTGTCAATGATTACAATTTTCTAAATGTATTAAAAAACAGCAGCATACTTTTATATGATTATAGTTATGTTTAATGTTGTAGAACATCCACAAAAAAAAGGTTAGTTTCTGTTATCACTTACCTCATAGCTGTTCTCTTTCCAGCTTCTCTTTTTTTCTCTTTCTTGAAGTTATTAAGAAAGAAGTAAGAAGTCCTCTGACGATGCTGCCATGGTTGAAAACTTACTGACTGTTCCAAAGCACTGACATTGGAGACTCCTTCCATAACTGTTAAATAAACAACCTTACAGAATACTGCACCAGATCAATGATTATACAATACGTCTTTGTTAAATAACAGCACTTTTTCTTAGATGTGTTTTTGTGGAGTCATACAAGCCTCTGTCAAATAACTGCTGCTGTAGAAATGGTAATGTATTAGAATGAGTGCATTAATATAACCTGTGATTACTTCTGTGCAGCTGATCGCATTGTCGATACACTCAAACGTACTTCCTCAGAAGCCTCAGAAAACTTTACAACATCCACCACACTTTCAGAAGGTTAAATCAGGGCACGTAATCCATTCTTGCTTTTTTATTTTGGAATACATCAATCAAAAGGGAGTTCCCATGATCCTGTTATCATGCTCTCTCTCTCTCTTTGTGTTCTGTAAAAATCTTTTGCACTTCCAAGGGTGGAAAAATAGCAATCAAATGATATCCGCATCTGGTTTATGTTTGGGAAAAAAAAGCTATGAAAGCTTAAAAAATGAAGAGAACTTGTGGGAAGTTGTGTTATTATTCATTGTCATCAACCATTATAAAAATCCCAGAGGTTAAAGGGCATTATCGTGGTGACCAGTGAGCGCTGGCTGTTTGAACAGGTCTTTGTTGTCTGTGCTGTGGATGTGGGTGTAATATTCTGTTTCACGAACAGCTGGCTATAATACTGAAGAGGAGAATAAAATAGATGTCATTGTTGGACCTGAAACACTCAGTAGATGGACTTATGCCATTACTTAGCGTGGGTTTAAAGACACATTATTTCCCCCATATGATACAGCTCGGTTTCTGTTATGGTTCACAAAAAAGAGAGTAAGTTTATATTCGAAGAGGCCCATACCTTGATGATTCATCACCTGCTTAGATGTTTATCACACTTAACCTTTTGATTCTTTTAACCGACTGACGTTAACTGGCCAAAACAAATAAGAAGGCGTAACATGTTTTGTCTGGTAATTCATTCAGACAAGAAGTCACATTGAAAAACATGTTCAATCTCCTTTTTGTTCCCCATGGAGTGATGAATAGCATGGCATTTTATTCATGGCTGATGCACACACTGTCTTTTCTTATCGTTTCTTACTTAGCCTTCTCTGAGAGGGAGAGCCAGTGTTGGTTAATTCATTTTCATTGATGCTGTCCTCGTTTTGTTTCGTAGCTACCGTTAGGGTTATGAAAAGCTAAACCGTCGCACAAGTCTGCCATCCTGTATCTCAGCTTGTGTGGAATCCTCTGGATAAAGCAGGAGAAGACACCACCCGTGTCTCACTAAGAAGGAGCCAGTACCTCGTGTGAGGTGGAGTAGGTTGCTAACACCAGTGGACTAACTTCAGCAACCCACTTTTCTCGTAATATAATCAAAAAAATAAACAAGGAGCAGTGAGCATTGAGAGAAGAAGCCAAGTGAATCTGCACATAAAAGTGTGTAGTACTCCAATTTGATGAGTATTTGGCAGCAAAACATTGGAGCTACGGTATCTGGGACATGGAGGCTGTTTGTCAGAACCAGACTGAAGTTTTTTCTTTAAATTGTCAGAGGTGCTGTTCTCTGTCTGAGGACTTGGAGGGAGCTTGTGAGGCACAGGTAGAGCCAGAACAAGAGGAACTGGATTGGGATAATTTTAGTACATCCATACAACATCGCCAGGTGTGTGTGTGTGTGTGTGTGTGTGTGTGTGTGTGTGTGTGTGTGAGTGTGTGTGTGGTTATGTAAAAACTAAAAGAGCCTAAATGTTTCCTTTAGGTAACTGAAGTTAACGTTAGGGATAGATTTAGGTGTACCATAGCTGTGTGTGTGTGTGTGTGTGTGTGTGTGTGTGTGTGTGTGTGTGTGTGTGTGTGTGGTCATGTAAAAACTAAAAGAGCCTAAATGTTTCCTTTAGGTAACTGAGGTTAATGTTAGGGATAGATTTAGGTGTACCATAGCTGTGTGTGTGTGTGTGTGTGTGTGTGTGTGTGTGTGTGTGTGTGTGTGTGTGTGTGGTCATGTAAAAACTAAAAGAGCCTAAATGTTTCCTTTAGGTAACTGAGGTTAATGTTAGGGATAGATTTAGGTGTACCATAGCTGTGTGTGTGTGTGTGTGTGTGTGTGTGTGTGTGTGTGTGTGTGTGTG
>CM074956.1:7728237-7740521 GCA_037577455.1 Pangasius macronema
CAACCATTGATTACATGAACCAATATAAAAAAGCTACCTTCCAATTAAAATTTACAGCCAATGGTAAAAATTTATTATTTAACTGCACTTTTTTTTTTTTTTTTTTTTTTTTTTTTTTTACTTCTGATTAATTCATTATCAATCTATGTAGCATTAGTCATGCATATGAGTAAGAGATTGAATGATGTTTTCAGGCAAAATGGCGTAGTTGCTTTAAAACAAAAATCATTTTTAGGTGAGTAATAAAAGTTCCTTTTCACTTGAAAACATTAACTCAATTTCATCATTGAAAAACATTCACTTTTTGATTTTTTATACTTGAATACATTTAAAAGTAAAAAAAAAGACTTTTTTAAAACTTTCAGAGTAAATTTTTGACACGCATACTTCCACTTTTAACACAGTAAGATTTTGACCTATTATCTGTATGTTCAGTTAAGTATAATCTCTCACCGTGTGTTTAACTAAGTGTAGTGTTTCGGGTATTTTGTTCATTTCGTGATTGGCCAAATATTCCTAATATAATTATATATCGTTAGTTATTTCACCAATAAAGAGTTTAATAAAGAGTAACCCAAAAGGGTGGACAGGAATACAGACTTGACGTGGCTTCCTGTTCTATCCCAAGATAGAGATCTAGAAAGTGACAAAGTGTGCAGTATAATACTTCTCTGATCAAGGAGCTTTTTTTTTTCCATGCCCAGAACATAGAGACTCTTTGTGCATGTACAGCTGAAACAGGATCCAAGTGTCGGTGAAGGTAGATGTGTTTTCACGCAACGCCAGGGCATTATCTATTTAACACAATGCAGGCTTTATGGACAACTCTCCATTAATCACAGCTTAGGTGGACCTGCAAGGCACAAAAGCTAAGCTGGTTTGACAGGAGCCCCACCACCGTGTTATTTTAGTGGATCAACCGATCAGACCCGTTCAGGTGGAGCCTTTTCCTAGGCTATGCGTTAAATGTTAAACGTTCTTATCTCGGCTTATTTTTCAACACGCAATGTTTATGGCTTGAATTTCAATTTTCAGCATCTAGGCTGTCACTTGAGATGTCGACATCTTTGTTCAAAAATATGTTCGAAAATTTTAATCTCCGCCCAATTTCCTCTCATGTGGACTTGAAGAAATATGCTGTCATCAGCCAGTTAGATGAGCATGTTAGATGATGCTATGCAGCACATGCAGAAATGTACTCCTGAGTACAAAGAAGGCAACCAGGGTAACATGCACACTAGGGTCAAAGCAAAGGAAGATTAATAAGCCTGCGATGGGTCGGAGGTTCAGGTCGGAGTCTGGCCTCTCTGCTGAAACTGTTTGTAAGTTTGAGAATTTCTTTCCCATCTCAGTGTGGAACATACAATTGCCTACACTACCGAATGTCCCGTGGACACATATGCTATCAATCTATAGCCTATGATGATGGTTAACCATAAGAATCCAGAAGGAAGTGTAATTATGTCGATTGAGACAACTGATTAATAACAGGGTTTATACCATCAGAGCAGAATTTCCAACGTACAAGTGATGTGGATGAAATCTGTACAGAAGTTCTTTAGACGAACAGTTTGTGCACTGCAAGAAGCAGCAGTTTTGCTGAGGAGTCTAAAGGGGGTGTGGAGTTTTCTTTCAGTGCAGTGAACTGAGCCCCTGTGCGTACGTGTGTGTGAGTGTCTCGGCATTCGTATGCGCTGGTCTGATTTGCTCTGACTGCTGCTTGGCCATGGCTGTGCTCTCTGCTGAGGTTTTGCGCTGGCATGTGAGTTTCTGCCCATTCTATCCATGTGCTTTTTAATGGTTAGTTATTTTTGTGTGAATTTCGAGTTCGAGACACAATCTAGGACGTGACGAGATCACACAGAAAAGTATTCGAAGTTCTCTAACCCTTAAGCCAGACCTCTGGTATTAGTGTTTTGAGTTATACTGTTAGAAATGAGTCATGCTTGCATGTTCGGATGCTTCGATTTTCAGTTTTTAGTTTGAGCCGCACACACACACACACACATGAATACACGTGTGTATAGGCGTGCACGTGCATGCAGGTTGCTGCCTGTATTTCAGGATGTACCTTATGGGACATCCTCCAGCTATATAACTTGTCAGAGATACTTCCTCTATAAATAGTAAAAGGATATTCTTTTGCCACAAGACAAAGAAAGCTATTAATTTATATGCTTTGTCACATAAAATGTAATCACAGGGCAGGTTTTACACCTGAGAATACCTCCCACATTGATCTGTTTCAGCATTCATTTCAGGTTCAGGATAAGACGCTAAACCTTTGATAAAGAGGTACCAGATAAAATGGTGCATAGGGGTGAAAATCCAGAGCTGTTCAAATGAAGGGTGCTTTAAGGACTTGACCTTGTGTGATATTTTCACCAAAAAGCTGCAGCAGGTCTCATGTGGTCCGGGTTTCTTTGTGGCTGCACACTGCATGATTGCACTGATCAGCGCCCTTATCTTACAACTGGACACCATTAGAATGGACTTGAACCGAAAGCTTTTTTTTCCTTAGAATAAAATAAAGCAATGAGATTTTTTAATCAGGGAGTTGCTTTTCATCATCACATTGCAGAATTATTAGAAATACAGTGTTAATATAATAGGATGACCTGTGAGGAGCTCTATGGCAGAAGGTCCGTAAGATGTCTATTTTTGTCACCCGTTTGTTTAAGGACGTGATTTAACGTGGGACACAATAAAGCCACCGGTATGCAGGACTAAAAGAGTTCTTTACCGCAATCCTCCTCTTTATATGGCAACCCCTTCAGCATGCTTTAAAGGACAATACACTGCAATTGCATTGGCAAAGCTGATAGACTAAACATTTGTGCTGGGAACAGAGAATAGTTTCCTACCAGACTTTCATTCTAAACGTGAATAAGATGAAGCAGATGGAGTGTGAGCACAAATTAGAACAGCGTGTGTCAGATTACACTGTCTCGTGGCACTGATTGATTGTCTTTTTTGATGGTGTGAAATCCAACTTCGGCATCTGACTAGATTGACTTCATCTGTTCTGTTCTTCTTCTTCATCTTGCAGGCCCGCATTGAGGAACTGGAGGAAGAACTGGAGGCAGAGAGAGCCATGAGAGTGAAGGTAACTGCGTTAATTCTGCAATAAAATGTACATACTTGGGAATTTATATCTCACATATGACCTTCTCATTTAGCTCTTTATATTTTGTTCATAGTAATGATTTTAATTTCTAGCAAGCTCCTTTTTGATACTTTAGGAATGATGATAAAAGTCTTGTTCAGTTCGTCTCTGAGTGACTGATAGGGTGCACTAGCATTTATAAAGAACATACATGCAAGTACATCATCATATCATATCATGAGCTGTTCCAGCAAAGCTGCATACTATTAAAATCAAAAAAAAGTAAAACAAGAGTAAGTATTACACATTTAACACTAAACACACCTCTGCTGGCTAAAGCTCCTAATCCTTAGCAGATCTGAGGCTGCTTACTGAGGACAGGTGTGGTAATCTACCATGAGTTTGGCCCGGGCTCGTACTTAGGGGTCGTGAGCATGTGTCGGCGTCCCGGTGAGGAGGGAGAGGGCGGGGAGTGCTCCTGTGGTTTAGCCCAAATGATTTGCACTTGGAATAATAAAGCCAAATGTTTTGAATCAGGACAGTGCAACCTTGTCCATCAAAATCTCCCCAAGAGCTTTCTGATTAATACTCAAGCCCAAGCCATATTATTAATAGATTAATATACAGTATACATATTGTATGTGTGAGTGTGCATATATATATATTTATACATAGTCGCAATTAACTACAGATCATTTTAGTTTTAAAGGTATCTATAGCTGGTAGAATGCAGTAAGGTGAGTATAGTAAATATTTGGTTAAAGGTTTGAACAGAACTAGTAAAAGGAAGTTCACGTTCTTTTTTTTATGTCATTATTTAAATTTCATGTAGTATTGTTTTAAGCTACAGTGCTGTGAAGTTTATGGCTTCTTACAATAGTGTATCAGTAGGAAATGGCCAATGTTAGATATTTAAACCATATATACACACACACACACACACACACACACACACACACACACACTTATACACTTATACACACATTATAATACAGTGTTTAAATTGTTACTGCACTTTGTGGTAAAAATGTTTGCTTTTTCCTCACCTCCATTTCGTAAAGAATGTATGTGGAGACGTGTCATGGCATTTCTCTTTCGGCTATTTCTTTAGAAAAGATACTACGTTCGGGGACATGCTGTCTGCAACAGGCGCTTGATGACATGCCTCTGGGCTCCGTCTCCACACTGGGTGGCATTCTTAATGGAGCACAGTTCTTCTATTCACTGAGCCTAAGCCAGAGTGGAGTGTGAAGAATCATGCACAGACATGTACACCTTTATCTCTGTGTGCCTACCAGCACCTCCGCAGACCCCTTCTCATTCTCTTGCACATAGCAGACACACACAGTCCTGCCATTGTTCTCATCTTTCTCTTTACTGATAGAATCGACCGAGTCCGACGTTGTTAAAGTCCAGAGACAATCTGCAGAGAGGTTTCTTTTCCAGACAAAACATAAACCAATATCAATCCATACTGGACATAGGCTTATGAAACTAAACGCACTTACTGATTCTTTAACTTGGGTTAAAGTATATCATGGTCTTCATGACCTGTGCTAGATGATGAATGAGAGATTGATTGACAGGTGAGTAAACTGAAGCTAGTCTTGACATATTGAAGCACTGGAAAAGTGTTCTACCAGTGCCAGTGAAGGGGGCACCGCATGATCCTTCTAGAGGTCAAAGGCCATGTCGTAGATCTTGCCCAGGCTTGCAAAATGAATACCCTCCATGGTGTCAAATGAAACTCACCCAGACTGTTTTCACTTTATCACCATCAGTTTAAGAACCAAAAGGTCATCCAGGTCACAGACCAGCCACCATTCCTCTAGTTTATTGCTAAAGCTCCACACTAGCACGACCAAGCAATCTTATCAATCGCCTTTCGAGTGCTACAATCAACTAATATCCATTATTCTCTGTTATTTGACACGGTTTAACTCACATTTATAATGGCTGTTAAATAGCTGGAAATGGGCGAGAGGCTGCTGTCAGTGCAAAAATATTCTTTTATGTATAACCGAAGAAACTTTTTGAACTTTTTGTTCAATTAGTGATCAGCTGTCTCCGAGGGATAAAACTGATTTATGCTTTTTAATTGTTTTCTTATGATCTGGAAATCTTTATATTTAATTTGAGAAGTTTTTGTGCCAAATCTTACAGCAATGCTATAGAACAATATTGCATATTACCATAGCAACAGTAATCATGGGGCCAAGGCTTAGCAGATGATAATCACACCTCAGAGTATGGAAGATAGTTGTGATTGGGCACAATTCCAGCACATTCTTGATGGAAGTGCAAAGGAAGACAATGGATTTATATGAAAAAAATGCCACAGTGTACTAGAATTTAGTTTAACACTACATAAATGAGCATTTACTTCTTAATTCCCTGCTGATAGTTTTTCACTAATAAGATTAGGCAATGGTTAAAAAACACAATTAAGCCTTCGCTATTTAGTGTGGCATATTTTCCGCTTATCACTAATAAAACGTAAAGCTAACGTTCCAGATTTTCAATATCTCAGCTAAAATGAATATTAATGATGGTCTCATAATTCCTGCTTATCCTGATTGCTCTTGTTTTTACAGACACGTGGTGTATATAGTATATACAGTTCCAGACATTTATGCAAAATTACGTCCATTGCTTAAATTCATGTAAATACTGACATAGTCTACTTGGTAACACTTTATTTGAAGGACGCCTACCTAGGGCCTGTAACACTTTCACAGTCATTAAATAAATCTTTTACAAAGCACTTTCTGAAAGGTGTATGTCAAAACCTGTGAGGTGTCATTAGACATTTTTACGACTTTGTTTTTACATGAAAGTGAGAAGAGAACAACCCTCAGTTATCTGCGTGCATTGACAGATTGACATTACATTACTTATTCTTTATTTTGACATTACTTTTTAATCCTTATCTTGCATGTTGTTCATTTTTTTCCAATCACATTCATATATATACAACAGTACTTCACATGAAGAGAACTCAATTGCATGTAAATACAATTACTGAATGTAAATACAGTTACTACAGCACACAAAAAAGTAGCATGACCAATGAACAGTGAACGTTTCATCGAAGATTTCTCAATACTTAATGCAAATAGTAACTTCCAATAAAACAGATATTTTTATGATTTATCATGGTTTTTGAGAAATCCTCCAGTATTACTTGATAAAACATTCATGCAGTGCTTATCAGTGTGTTATAAAGGCTCAATATTTGGCATGCTTATAGATACCTAATTTGTGTGTAGTATCTTACCATGGTGTAGGTCTGATTTTCTCCCTCACTCTTCACATGCTATAGCAGAGTAATGGGAAAACACTGCATGTTAAAATGAGCACTTAATCTGTGAGTGAGCACACAACTCTGAGAGGAGCACTTATGCTGCGGATCATCTCTATAAGCATAACACACACACACACACACGTACACACACACACACACACACACAGTGTCTGTGAAGATCTCTTAGGTGTTTAAGATATACTGTCTGGAACACACACATAAGATCTTTAGAGCAGTGATACTGTATACAAAACAAATCTAATGTGTTTAAATTTAAAGTGTGTGTGCGCATGTGTGTATCATGTTTTATCATGAGGTTTGTATTCGCTCACTGAATGTACGTCCGCACTCTCAGGTAGAAAAGCAGCGTGCTGACCTGACTCGAGAACTGGATGATCTGACAGACCGGCTGGAGGAGGCAGGAGGTGTCACAGCCTCTCAGGTGCACTCATGCACTCATCGCTAATGCAGTAATTGAGGAAATAAGTTGTATTTTCAAACAATACTTACTAACTTGCATGCTGACTTCATCACTCACTTTAGATGGAAATGAATAAGAAGCGTGAGGTGGAGCTGCAGAGACTGAGGCGTGAGCTGGAGGAGTCCTCGGCTCAGGCCGAAACGATGGCGGTGGCTCTGAGGAAGAGGCACGGAGACACACTGGCTGAGCTGAGCGAGCAGTGTGAGGGCCTGCAGAGGACTCGTGCCAAACTAGAGAAGGAGAAGCAAAACCTGCTGCTGGAGGTGGATGACCTGGCAGCTTCACTAGACACCATGCAAAAGGCCAAGGTCAGAAACTCAGAACACCTTTAAAACAAGGATCTCATACTGTATCTGGGTTTTTCTGGGCTGTAAATGCTGTAAAGGGAGTAGCATTGTACATATGGTAGAATGAGGATGAGGAGGAGCTCTACTCACCATGATACAACAGGAAGTGGGGGATCAGTATGTCAACAAATGGCTTAAAGAAGTGTTCAAAACCCTATCCTATCATTAAAAATACCAACAGCAATTAGTGGCAGTACATAATTATCTACATTTTACTTAAAATTTTAATTTGCACTATGCACCAAAAACAATGCGATGTTTACAGATGATTAGTGGAAAATTTGTGACATCTCTAGACACCTCTGTGGAAAAATCTTTCAGTTTACATTAACATTCATTCTTATGGACATCATGTCTGTATTAGCAGGAAATAGATTCCATAACAATGTTTCAAGGACACTATGTATTATTAATGCTAGCGTCTGATTTAACTGGAACTCCTAAAGAACCTCAGTTTGTATTTATGAAGTTATGACAGTTCTTTTTTACTCAATCTCGAAAACGTTCACTTTGTACCGTTACTTTAAACAACTGGATTAATCCACTATTATAAATGTCATGACAAAGGTTGGTACTCTGTAACAATGCTATAGAATTAATAACTGATTAGTAAAGTTCGGAGTGCTATGATTAATAAAGTTAAACCAGTTACAATATGTGGTTAGAGATTTTGCAAACTTAATTAACTATCTCATTAACAAATGCCATAAATAATCCACCCTGTTTATACAGTATTTGGATATTTAGTATGGATAGTTTATATTATCTGCAGATAATTATTTAATCCCAAAAAAGAAAAGAATCCAAACCAATCCTAAGGACGTCGTTTTTTTTTCTACCACCTAAAATCTCATTTCCATAACAATTCTGAAGTTGTGGTTTCAGAATCCCTCATGTCTCTCCATGCTTTGTAACATAACACTACTGCAGTTTGAGCTGTTATCTATGACAGATGTGCTGTAGAGGTCAGCGTGGTGATGGCGGTCAGCAGGGTTCTCTGTGTGATCTCAGCTCCAGCCTCTCATTAACTCAGTGTGCCATGAGCAGCTCAGGCATCCCCGGCGAGGCAGCTGAGGGAATTCCAGGCATTTTGATCAAAGCTAACATTGCGCTTCATGATGGTGTGTAATACCAGGCGTCCACTGACACGCAGCTGAAGAAGTTGGATGACTTGCTGTCTGAAGCCAACTCGAGGAATGAAGACCTGCAGAAAGCTCTCACTGAGATCACTGTGGCCAAGAACAGATTGACAGGTACTGAGAGATAATGTGGGGAAAAACATACATTTGGTTAAAAAACGTGATCTAGACTAACTAGACTAATCTAAAAGTTTGGCAAGAATATGTGTGTTACAAATGTTTTTTTTCCCAATAAAATCTTATAGTAATCTTAAGTAAATGTACATACAGTGATCCAAAAGTTTGGGTTTTTTTTTAAAGATGTTCCTCAGATATGAGTCAGTAACAAGCTCTTTTTGTTCACTCCTGTCCTGTAGCTGACAATAATGAGCTGAGCAGGCAGATGGAGGAGACCGAGGCAAAGCTCAGCCAGATAAGCCGCTCTAAAAGCCTGCTGATGGTACAGCACGAGGAGCTGAAGAAGCAGTGTGATGAAGAGGTCAAGGTGTGTTCTTAGATCATTGTACTTAGATCGAAACTGGTACATGATCTCATCTGAATATGAGCCCATTATTTTTTATATTAAAATAAATAATTTTGAACATGTAATGAGCTCAGACGTGTGCATGTTTGAAGAAATGTCTGCTTGTGAATAATGTTTCTGGTTATTACTATGCACAATTCATTAGTGCCAATTATTTAAAAAAAAATCTGTAATCTTCCATCAAAAGGCAATAACTTTTTTTGCTGTGTCTCCTGATTTCTGGCTGTAGCTTTATACACACACACATGGGGAAAATCATTTAAAATAGACCCGTCAGGATTGTGACAATTTGGCTGGAGATTACTTGTCATATACATAATTTTGATTAATGATAAAATTGCATTTTCTGTTGAACTGATGACAAAGTTTAGATAATAACTCAGTATATAAACCCTAATACTGTAATATGAAAATAGCTTATTGGACAATGTACCAATGCAAAAACATACACACGTTTTGGTAATGTGTACAGAAATGCATTTGTGTTGGTGTGTGTGTGTGTGTGTGTGTGGACAGAATAAAGCGACACTGAGCACCACTTTGGCAGCAGTGCGACAGGAGAATGAGTCACTGAAGGAGCAGCTGGAGGAGGAACAGGAGAGCAAACTGGAGCTGCAGCGCCTTGTCTCCAAGCTTAACAGTGACGTCACACACTGGCGGAGCCGCCACGAGGCCGACTCTATCCAACACAGTGACGAGCTAGAGGAGGCCAAGTACATGTCCCACAAACACACACACTACAATTATACATCCTGTATGACGCTACACATGTTTTAAGACTTACGTTTAGTTTAGGTCAGAATTAACCATGTTAAAATTTTTCTTATACCATAGCACTGCTGAGTTCTCAATTCTGATTGGTCAGAAGGTGTGATTTAATTTGCTCACTCTAATGATCGTTTCTATGGTAACAACTTACACAGGGACTCTGAGGATGTGCAGTGGACGCACCACATAAACTGATTTAAATAATGTGTGTAATAGTTATGTTTAATGCTACTAATAGTTCGATTATGGTGAAGATTTCTGTAATGAAATGTTTATTTAGCATTTTTTTGGAAGCAGATTCCAAGTTTTCCAACATGGAGAAAGTCTTCAAGACAGAGGGCTTTGCAGTCTCTCAGTAACGTGACAAGCTGCTTATAAACACAACTGTTTATAGCTGCTCTAACATAAGTGATAACAGGAACTAACTTGGCTTGCGGATATTCAACATTAACCACTTAATTTAATTATAAAAAGTTCTTTAATAAGTAAAAATGTATTTCTGTTGGCAACTTGCTGTGGTAAACAACTACCATGTGGTAAGTGTAAGTTTGCCTCCCGTCAGGCCACATCACACGGCCCTGTCATGACTTATTTTTCTATAACAGCACACCCTGTTGTGTGCATAATGCTGGGACAGTAATGTCTGTTAGTACCAAGGTGAAATAAAAGCATAAAATAAAAAAGGTCAATATAAAACGGAACCTGTAAGGGTATTCCCTGTCACGTTTCCTCCACTTCGCACTTACGCTTGCACCTGTGCTCACACGTGTCTGTAGTCTCCGCAAACAGAACATTACAGTTAATATGAATGATCCCAGATTATACAAAACGACGTTGATCGTGGTCATTAACAGTAGCATGTCATGACAGGAGGTGAACACAATAAACTTAATCCAGTTTTACAAAAACAGCAAATGCTCCTTTGGAACTAGTCAAACCAGATACAGGCCTGAGCTTTTTGTCTCATTCTAACAGTATGAATTTAAAGAAATGAATAGAAATACTTATCATTGCTAAATATTGAAACTGGATGTACCGCTGTTGTGTGCCTGCAGGAAAAAGCTGCAGTCTCGGCTGCAGGAGGCTGAGGAAGCTGTAGAGGCCACGCAGGCCAAGTGCTCCAGCATGGAAAAAACCAAGCAGAGGCTGCAGACGGAGGTGGAGGAGCTCTGTATGGACCTGGAAAAGGTAAAGGAACATTTCTCCAACCTTACTCTCAAATGTGATGGAAATGCTGATATGCTTTTCTTAGATAGTGAGCTTTACATTATTGCTGTTTTGGCTCTAAAAGCATTGCTGATTTGTAGAACAGTGTCCTCCCGAGAATACACTTGCAATTAGTATTAAAGCAGCTTTCAGTGATGTAAGCTGTAAGGAGTCACTCCTCTTTTCTTCAGTCTCATTCCATCCATCCAGATATCTCTTCACTGTTCTGGTAAGACAAGATGGAAGAAGAGTGAAGCCAATACAATCTCAAATCTCCCAAGTATCTTTAATAATTAAAATACACACTGATGTTCACTCTCATATTCTCTTTGCTTTGTTTCAGTTCTTTCTGCGTGTTTTATTTTCTGCTGCACTTTTTAGGCGGTTTTGTACTGAAGGTCATTGTCAGCAGTGGAGAAACTGGCACATTTGGTTGAATGTCACCCTCTCTCACTTTGTTTTCTTAAGCCTAGTCCTAGGCTTGTTCCCTACTCCACAAAGTGCTTTATTCCCTGTGTATTTAGTAGCCTACGCTTGTTTTGAGTGCTGCTGTGGGCACAAAGTAATCTACAGCTAGGAGGACTATCACTTGCAGAGAAGTTACAGAGCACTGATACAGAAGACTCCTGTCACAAATTATAAATAAACATCTCCTCACATAAAAAGTCTTTTCAGTCATAATTTTTCTCCATTCAAATTTTGTTAAAGATTTTCCTGCAAAACGAACTGAATCGAATCGTGAAGTCAGTCTTCTTCTTCTTCTTCTTCTTCTTCTTCTTCTTCTTCTTCTTCTTCTTCTTCTTCTTCTTCTTTCGGCTTTTTCCTNCCCTATCTTCTGCATCCTCAACACTTGCACCCACTAGCTTCATCTCCTCATTTATTACCTCCATATACCACCTCTTTAGCCTTCCTCTTCGCCTCCTGCCTGGCAGCTCCATGTCCAACATTCTCCTACCAATATAGAATCGTGAAGTCAGTATCATGAATCAAATCGAATCATGACCGGAGTGTATTGTTACACCCCTTAAAAAATATTTATCTGTAATATTTGACTATATGTTTTGCATTATGATACCACAGGCCAACAATGCAGCGGCGGTGCTGGATAAGAAGCAGAGAATGCTGGACAAGCAACTGGGAGACTGGAGGCAGAAGTGTGAGGAGCTGCTGGCTGAGGTGGAAAGCTGTCAGAAAGAAAGCAGACAGCATGCCGCCGAGCTCTTCAAGCTCAAAACAGCCTATGAGGAGTCTGTGGAGCAGAACGAAGCTCTACGCAGGGAGAACAAGGCCTTCCAAGGTAACATATACCTTATGTTTAAATTACCTTAATATTTTGGGGCAGTCGTGGCCTAATGGTCCGAGAGTCGGACTTGTAACCTGAAGGTGAACCTGAAGGTCGTGGGTTCGAGT
>CM074956.1:7749256-7772428 GCA_037577455.1 Pangasius macronema
CAGGACTCAATGCCTTTCACATTGCAAATGCGTTGGGTTGTGCTTAGATCTCCTTCGAATCTGATTGAGCGGCTCTTTGACCTGTTTTAGTCGGATTATTGTGTGTATATGCGAACAAGCAAGGCTGTGATTTGAAAGGCCAGAATTCAGAATCCACATGTTGGCAGCGGTGAGATTCGAACCCAGGTTAGGGACGGTCACTGTGCTCAGGTATTCTGCCAATTTATGTTCTGTGTTTAGGGACAGATAACATTCTAGTTTACTTTGTTGAGCTGTTGTTTCTGTCCAGTGTTTTAGATATTTTGCTTTTTGTGTTTTAATCATTTTATTTAGTCGATCTGGGGTTTTGTGGGTCGAGCTCTGAGACCAGCTGGTTGAAGCGGCTTCTCTCTGGGGTTAGCTCTTGGTATCTTTGGGCTTTGTGATGAAGGGTCTCTGTATCACTATTTTTTTGGTGTTCATGGAATTTAATGGCTCTTTTTGAATTTTAATTATTAGTGCTCTGCAGGCATTAGTGGACTCTTGGAGCAGATCCCAATATCGTTATTTTAGTCTTTTCGGGGGTTAGTTGACATTATCAGTTCTCAGTGCAAGTGCACTATGATGTGTTTAGAGCAGCGCACCAGTATTAACGCCACCCAGTTGTGGCAAGATGGCTGTTACTATCAGGTGCTCAGAGATTATAATGGTGATAATTTGAACTGTGTGTATATGGGAACAAGCAAGGTTGTGCTTTAAAATGCCCGAATTCAAATTTCACATGCTGGCAGTGGTGGAATTCGAACTCACGCTCAGCCATGTTACCTGCAGCAGGTGAAAATGCTAACGCTTGCGTCGGTGTAGTCATTTCTATGACTTGGTGGGGTTTTGGAGAGGATAATAGGCGAGTTAGATTCTCCATTCTTCCCTGCAAGAGCTTGGGGAGAAACATCATACTGGATTAGAAAAGGAGTCAAAGGAACAAGAGCTTGTGAATGAACATGCTGTCTGAGGAGCTGGAGCTCTACTGCCCAAAGCAGTGTGTTATACNATGTCTGTAAAAGTCTTCAGTTATCCAGAGTAACAGG
Organism: Pangasius macronema; assembly: GCA_037577455.1. Classification (NCBI taxonomy): domain Eukaryota; kingdom Metazoa; phylum Chordata; class Actinopteri; order Siluriformes; family Pangasiidae; genus Pangasius; species Pangasius macronema. Next base: position 7,750,324 of record CM074956.1, read on the forward strand.
AAATCAAGGTTTTATTTCAAACCTCATTAGTAGAAGCTCTGGAATCTTCTCAGTTGTAATATACTTCAGTTTGATCTAGCTCGAATTTGAGTGAGCGTCTCTTAAAACATGTTTTACACCAGCATTAACACCTTCCACTTGTGGTCCATTTCACCCAATTGAGGTCATATTTTCTATGATGGAACTCATATGGAAGTTAAGTCGGTTTGTTGTGTGTATATGCTAACAAGCAAGATTATGTCTAGAAAAACTTGAATATAAAACTCACATGATGGCAGCGGTGGGATTCGAACCCACGCCCCCGAAGAGACTGGAGCCTTAATCCAGCGCCTTAGACCGCTCGGCCACGCTACCACACAGGCAAAGGCATATGCAAACTTTGAGCATGCAAACCCATTCTAAACCTAATGCCTGTGTTGGTGTATATCATTTCTATAAATAAATCCTTTTAAGAACTGAATGAGAACAACAGCTGTGTTAAAGTGCAAACTGGAAACACATCTCTAATCCTAGATTTAACTTTGCAGGCTGAGGAGACTAAAGTACTTCGGCTGCAGCTGGAGCTTTCTCAAGCCAAAGCAGACATTGAGCGCAGACTGCAGGAGAAAGAGGAGGAGATGGAGGCTGCCAGGTAGTTATTTTATTGCTATGAAATAACTGTGGAATTATTTACAANTGTGTGTCTAACTGTGATCTTCTTAATTTCATATTTCTTGCTTTTCACTAAAATATTATCTCAAGTAAGTAACTCTCTTCTTTGACTTTTGAGCTTTCTCTTGTGCTACACTGCTTACAAAAGTGATGAATGATAAAGAGTACACAAACTTAAGGTGTGAAGTCTAAATTTAGGAAAATCCACCAGAGGGCACTAGAGTCTCTCCAGGCCAGTTTGGATGTGGAGGTGAAGGCACGGACAGAGGGAGCACGTCTGAAGAAGAAGATGGAGAGCGAAATAAATGAGCTGGAGTTACAGGTGGACCTGCTCAACAAGAACAACGCAGAGCTGACGAAGACTGTCAAAAAGATGCAACAACAGATCAAGGTTCAACACGACCAGCATTGTTGTTTTACATTTCTCTGCAACTGTGCGATATACTACTTCCCTTATTATTATCACTTTATTATGACTTACACCTTTAACTATATCGTTTTGGATAATGTAGAGCTTTTATTAGTGTGGTATTTTATATGTGTGGCTGAGTTCATCATTTCTTACACTCACCTGTCCTACCCAGCCCACCTGTGGTTTCAACCGCTCTCTGCCTCAACCATCTCACCCACGACCACACGGTGGTGGGCAAGTCTCTGGGCCCTGTGCAAATCCACACCCTTAGCAGAAAAGCTACCTCAATGGTTCCTTGGATGGTTCATGGATAACCATTAACGTTTTCTACTCCAAAGGGTTGTCTGCACCAAAATTTTGGGTTCTTGTAGACTAGCCACAATGTATATAACCTACAAAGGGTTTCTTAGCCATCTTAAAGGGTTCTACTTGGAACCCTCTCTGAAAAAGAATAAGGTTATACATGATAACTCTGAGGAGCCCCAGAGAGAGAACATTTAAGGCTGATGTATTAAGCCTTTTTGTAAGACTATCTATGAAGCATAGCATTGCTCTATATAGTCACTTTTGTCTAAGGTTCTTTGGATAACGTGCCACACTGAAAAGCAAAACACAGGATACATGCCGCTGTCGCAGATTACTGCACTCTCAGGCTATCCAGAGGGACCAAGGAACCAAGGAACAATTTGGGCAGTGGTGGCTCAACAGTTGAGGCTCTGGGTTACTGATCAGAAGGTCGGATTCAAGCCCCAGCACCGCCAAGCTGCCACTGTCGGGCCCTTGAGCAAGGCCCTTAAACCTTAGCTTCCTAACAAGCTGGGATATGTGGGGAAAAATAAAAAGAATTTCACTGTACTGTAATGTATATGTGACAAATAAAGGCTTCTTCTTAACAATTTAGGGTGCAAGATTTTCCCAAGGGTGCAATCCTTCTGAACTGCATTCCCATCTTTAAAATTTAACCCCTTTTAGTGCACACCCCTTGAAAGTTTCCTCCACCAAGGGACCCTTGCTAGCAGTTCAACTATTTCCTCCCACAGTGACACCTCTGTGAACCTATATGCTAGATGTTAGCTGATAAAATGGCCAGTGAGTGAACGTAATAAACTGGCACATGTGCTTTTCTAAATTACAGTAAGAATCCTGTGTATGTATTGAATAAAACATTTTATTTTATGTCTAAATGATCACACTGAACACATTGAACCCTGCACAGTGACATGACCTGACACTCGGTATGGTCTCCTTCAGGACCTGCAGGTTCAGCTGGAAGAGGAAGCACGGGTGCAGGAGGAGCTGAGAGAGGAACAGGCTCTGCTGGAGAGACGCTGCACTCTGCTTGTCACTGAGGGAGAGGAGAGCCGCACCGGGCTCGAGGCAGCAGAGAGAGCTCGCAAAACCCTGGAGACTGAGCTCCAAGAGGCCACGGAGAAATACAACGACATCAACAACCAGGTGCAGCCGTAAACCAAACGACCTGGTGTCAAAAAGAAGTCAAACCTGAAATGAAAGAAACGTTTGAACTCTTTAGCTATTTATGTGGATAGTAAATTAATCCATATTGCATTCATCCTTTTTATTAAGAACTTAGTTTAACCGTTTCCCTCATGACCTGTCGATGCAGTTACAGTCAGCCTGCACCGGGAAGCGGAAACTGGAGGTAGAGCTTCAGCAGGTCACCCAGGAGCACGAGGAGCTGCAGAATGAACTGAGAGGAGCTAATGATAAGATCAAGAAAGCTGTATGTGAGGTAGGATGCAGTACTTGGTAATACATGATGCATAGCACTTGCAATATTGGGGACAAAATGGCTCAGTTGTGTGTGTCAGATTGTACACTGCGCTTCTCCTCCAGGTCGGCACTTTACTGACATTATAGATATGAGTAGTTTTGGTGCTCAAGGGTGTAAAAGCATTTAGGACAGTCTTGAAGACCATCAGATTCTTGGATGTTGCCGGTTGTGTTCAGTGCGGTGCTGGCGGAGAGTCACGAACTCACATTACTAACATATAATTGATTATGAACTCTCTTTTGTCAAAACTTAACCAAAACAGAAATTACACAAGATCGAGCCGACAAATTTAAAAGATGTAGAGTAGTGAAATAAGCTGCACAGTAGTTTCATATACAATGTGTAGATGTGCTATAGACATAATGAGAATAACAAGGTGGTTTAATAGTAATTAAAATAGCTCTATTGTTTACACTCCTGTCTTGTCATCAAGACTTTGATGTATCTAATTCTACAAATATTGTTTATATTGCTAATAAATACCATTACATTACATTTAATATCATTTTATTTCTTTATGAAAATGCTATATGATTATAAAATCAAGAGAGATGGCTTATCAGTAGGACCTCCACTGCTATGTAGTTAATAGTACAAAAGGGTTAAGCTTCCAGAAGATCTTTTTAAACTCAATGACTCCGCCATCGCCTCTTTTTTCTGTGCAGACTGCACGAATGGCTGAGGAGCTGCGGGTGGAGCAGGAGCACAGCATGCATATGGAGCGTGTGAAGAAGGGCTTGGAGGCTCAGCTTAAAGACATGACTGTCAGACTGGATGAGGCTGAGCAGCTGGCCATGAAAGGAGGAAAAAAGATTATTCAGAAGCTGGAAAGCAGGGTAAACCACAGAAATTCACACTGCTGCCATATAAACTGCACTTCACTGGAGTGCAAACACACATACAGGTTTTATTCACCACTCAATGTCCTCAAGTCTCAGCGTCTATTCCTGTGCTATTGGCTTTCAGACAGTCCAATAATATCTACTCTACATATCTGACTGATCTCTTCTGCACTCTCCGCATTGTCTTTATGGACGTCCAGTTCCTCAACCTCGACCTAAACCTTTGTCTCGTCTTCTTCATGCGTCTCTGTCACTTCTGCGACGCCTAGAATGAACGGCGCCTCAAGGAGCTCCTCTTCCAGTCTGAGGAGGACCAGAAGAACCAGCAGAGAATGCAGGAGCTGCTGGAACGCCTGCAGATCAAAATGAAAACCTATAAGAGACAAGTGGAGGAAGCGGTATGAAGAAAATCACTCTGAACTAACCAAAACAAATCGAAACTGAAAGGCTGAGTTCAAACACTTGGGTCATCCTGAAACAAAGTATGAAATGGTATAAAAATGCAGAGTATTACAGCAATACAAGTTAATATCAGGGTTTTTTTTTAATATTTTCTGATTGGTATATACTGTACTTACTTCATGCTCACTTCATAGGAGGACATTAAATGAGAATTAATACAGCAGTGTAACAATCAAATGATTTGGATTGCTGAATCGATTTAAAAGGCAACAATAGAACCTAATCAAGGCAGCAATCAGAAATCGATTACTATATAAAAAAAAAAAACTTCAGACAACTGGTGTGTAAAAATAATTCATATTTTTAAAATGATGTACAAATAGGATAGTAGGCCCAAAATACATACTTAAAATAATCCTTCTCTACATCATCATTTGTGAATTAACAGTAGGCCTTGCCCAGATTTTGAACCAAGTTGATCAATCAGAGGCTCCTGAACCTAATCGCATAACAGATCTTAGAAGATTCAATGGTATTGTCAAATACTGAATCACTGCCTTACAATAGTTTTAGCAAAACAAAACAGACCTTCGAAGTCCAAATGTGGGGATTTAGACTCGTGTAAAATTATCTCGTATAAATAGTTAGAAATGGAAATACATCCAAACTGTTTTGGGTCAAATTAATGCAGTTGTCATAATTGCGGCCGTATGATGGCAACTTTGGTCATGTGGAAAAAAAACCACCTGTCCTTTAAGCTCTGGATATTGGCTGAAACCAACACCGATCCGGTACTGTCATCCTGTTAATCAGTGAGATGACTCTCTATTTTTAAATTAAAAGAGGTGTGATAGAGACATGCTTTAAGACAAGTTGTGTCTAAATCTCTTTGGCCTGGATGCAAGCATTTGCACATTAATTTTATTTATAAATGTTGAGAAAGCCCAGAAATTAAGCTTTACACTTCTCTGGGTGTTTCGTGTCCAATGTGAACTGAAAATAAGGCCTAGACTGCACAAAAAAATAACAAACACAGCTCAGAATTTAATAAATGACCAATGCGATCAGATACTGATCCAGCGTTTCATTGCTGCTGGGAGCTAAAATGGAGAAATGTGAAGAGTCCTGCATCGGCATTCTCTCCCCTCAAACTCCTCACACTGATAGCCTAACATAGAGATGTCCAATCTCATCTGCAAAGAGCCAGCAGGAGCACTCGTCATACAACACGACAGAAAGATGGAGACTGAGAAGAACGCATATACATTTGACTTAAACTACTGCTCTGGCTAATAAGGATGACAATTTTACCGCAAATCACTTTTTAAAGTATTACACTCAAATTTATCCATTATTTGACATTTATCCTGACATTAGCTGCTTATTTAACATGCTCTCATTTTATGCTCAGATTTGTTCACCTGTAGCCTTGATAAATGAGGCTCAGTGTATCTTCATACACGTATACTGTCATGATGCCATCTAAAATATTCAGCAGTTGATTAATGTGTTCTCGCAGGAGGAGCAGGCCAACGTAAACCTGGCCAAGTACAGAAAGACCGTACACGAGCTGGATGACGCAGAGGAGCGAGCAGACATAGCCGAATCCGCCCTCACCAAGATCAGGACCAAGAATAGAGGCAGCTTTGGCAAGGGCTACTCATCAGTAAGTTTGACCATGACAGCAGTTTGCCTGCAAAAACATGTACATATATTTTGCCTGTTTGTACTATGCTGACATCCTGTCGTTTGATTCGTTGCAGGGTTACAGCACTCCATATGCAGGGGTGGTTAGATCCCCCAGCTCTGTGGGGTCAGAAGGCAGAGGCGAGAAGATCCTCACTGATGACGATGAGTCAGTCAGTTCTCTCATCCCCACTTATCTCAATTCCCTGAAAAAACTGATGATTGACTAAAAATATTTTGACATCTCCTGGTCACGCATTTATATTCTCAGTATTATCCTTTTCACTTAAACTACAGTGTGGGCTGCACATAATTGGTCAGTGACAATTTAGTTGCTTTGGCTGCGTACTCTTGCACACTGGACCTGAAATAAATCACCAATGAGAGCCTTAAATAAAATGAACTCCATCTCTGTTGCCTGAATCCTACAGGAATCATTTGGCCAGCTGTGTGTCGTTGCACTATTAGTTCATACACAGAGGAGCTAACCACGTTTTTTTTTTTTTTTTTGATTGCAGATGTGGTGTTTACTTTTAGCACCGTTTGCTTTTGGGTTTTTTTTTAACGTGAAGACCAAAGAAACAGGACATCATGAATCTGAAATATCAGAATAAAACTATCAGAGACAAAGCCAAAGCATCAATATTGCATCACTGTCCAATTATTCCATTATTTTTCTTTTTGCCAGAACTTTCTTCTGAAATGCCAGTAATGTTCTTTTAAAACTACCACAATTGATAGGAGCAATCAAGAGTAAATATTTGATTAGTCTCTAATTACTATTATTATTATTATTATTATTATTATTATTATTATTATTATTATTATTATTATTTTCTTTTTTTTTTTATTATATAAACGAATTGAGTATTTAAAGACATATCACTTATACCAACAAAGAGTGCTTTTTGTACGTTTACTTGCCAGTTTTGCAAGTATGCAAGTTTATGAACAATCTCTAATGTCAGGAAATAAATGGATTACTACGTGAATTTTTAGAAATGTATCACTGTATTAATAATACTGTATTTTAATCCCTTATAAATGTAAAACAATTTTTGAACAATAAAAAAATGAAAATGGAAATGGAACTACATTGCGACTATAAAAAAATTGACATTATGTGAAATAAACTGTATTTTCTTTTAGTTGACTCCTATAGAATAAGAAGTAAATGTTAGAGGTACTTACATTGTGTAGTAAACACCTAAAGAAAAATGTACATCAGCAATCACAGAAACCATCCTCAAGCATCTAGAAATTGAGAAACTAAAAGAATTGAGCTCTCTTTCAGACAATAAACATGAAGACTGTGTTATTACTTTCAGTACAACATTTGGTATAAAAACTAGCATAGTGCAAAATAATTTCAATATATTATCTGTACCTCTTATTTCTACATATTTCTTACATGGATGTTTGGAACCTGTCCTCAACACTGGAAGGTCCAAAAAAAAAAAAAAAATTTCTCGAAGGATTCCTTATTATTCATTAAGGACAAGAATATGGTGGCAGCGGTAGCTCAGAGGTTATGAGGTCAAATCCCTGTACTGCAAGAGAGCCACTGTTTGACTTTTCAAAGTCACTACGTGATGTGCCAAGTCAATACGTGGGATGTATTATAAAGATGTACAAGCCATTTTGTAGTAATATACTGTATAAAGCTTGAGATATGCAATTACAATGCAAAACTGTACATGCTGCATGGTTTCTGGGTGAAAAAAATGATGTCCAGCAACAAGACAACAATCATACAGAAAACAGATGAAAAGATCAACAGACAAATAGATGGAATCAAAGTATGTTACAATTGAGAGGATCTAAGAGCTGTTCTGAGGATATGAAAGAGGATATGAAAGGCTGTTATGATGCCAAATAGCGGGAATACAATGGTTATTACAGTACATTTACATCACATTCATGATGGCAGATACAAGCCTGTGCATGAATATCATTTTGGTAGTTTTCCCTCCTATTAACATCACTGTTCATTTTTGTTGCTTGTGATAATAAAGAAACATTTGTGAAACCCATCACAACAAATGTTTTGTTGCTAAAATATAGTTCGTCTTCTCTATTTTGTCTTAAGGGCTAGCAAACTTTTGCATTCGACTATATTAGTGAAATCTGTAGCAGCAACATTTGCTTGGGCAGCTCAACACACTTGCTCCTCTTGTGATTTCGGTTGTAACGTGATATACAAAAAGTCGGGTTAAAACGACAACGTCTGTTTTTTACTTAAGAGTGGTCATGAGTTGAGATCAGCACTCTTAGCACGCATAATGTAACATGCTCACTGGTGGCTGACTTAGTGCCATTACGAACAAAAACACCTTACTGCTGTCTGGCAGTGTCAGCTTTTTTTTAAAATTAGAGTCTGACACCATAAAATCTACGACAATCTATGAAAAAGAGGATGGCATAGGATGACACAAAGCTCATGGGACAGCAAAACAAAAACATGCAATGCTAATATATCCTTATTACTTCAAGCTCACTCTGAAGAATGTTTGTGTTTAGGAAAGCCTGTTTTCTGCTTAAGCCCGGATTGCACTGATTGATGGGGCAAGCAGAACATGGTAATCTTCTTTAATCGCAGGTCTATTCTTACAGGATCTTCATCATATAATCTGACATGAAGAACACGCTGTCACACAGTCTGTTCACGAATTCAGCCAAAAAATTTTCTGGGCTCACCTTGTACAATGCAATAATCTTCAAATATGGCTAAAAACAGCCTAAAACCACCTTAATTAAGCTAATCTGTCTACAAGTGTCACACTGATTGAAAATGAGGTCCAATTATTCTCTCTTGCACTTCTACCCACAGATGACTCTAGCATCACTGGGATTTGAACTCACAAACTCCAGAAAATTGGATGAACACTGGACAGTTTCCCCCAAATTGGACACTTTAAACTACAGCAGATTAAGTTGTGTAAATTTTCTCTTCACAGGCTTAACATTTTAATTAATCCAGTTCAGCCAAGACCTGTCGCTTCACTATATCTCTCAGTTCGTCTTTTCTTTTGAGTGAGAATTATACAGATATGCGCATCTAAAATCAAGGTGACTGGATTATGGTCTAATTTTTAAAACTCATCAGTTCTACCTTCAAAGATTCTTCTACTAATGAGGTTTGAAATAAAACCTTGATTTCCTGTTACTCTGGATAATTGAAGACTTTTACAGACATTTGTGCAGTTATGTTTCTTCCTTAAAGCATGTGTGAGAGAGAGAGAGAGAGAGAGAGAGAGAGAGAAATATTTATACATGTTTGCACTGGATCTGTGTCCATCATTGGGTCAAAGTATAGAGGGACGTCTGGCTTCTGTCTCTGTACAGTATAACACACTGCTTTGGGCAGTAGAGCTCCAGCTCCTCAGACAGCATGTTCATTCACAAGCTCTTGTTCCTTTGATTCAGTTTCTACTCCAGTATGATGTTTCTCCCCACGCTCTTGCAGGGAAGAATGGAGAATCCATCTCTTTTATCACCAACACATCCTCTCTGAGTTAGAGCTCCATGTCCACTGGTCTCACCTCACCAGTCTTGTGCTCCTTTACCCATACTTCTCTGTCTTTGGCTGGATCTACAATCTGGAGTAGTTTGTCCACTGGTTCTATCGTCTGTACATGGAACACATCGAGAGACATTATATTGCATGTTTTTCTGAAAGTGCGCTGATGATAGATTCACAGAAATGCGATGGCACGTAACTTCCAATGACTTGATCAAAGCCTGACATTCACTACATGAGGTAATCATACTTAGCTTGCGAGGTTTTAGACATCTTTAGGCAGACTGACCACTGCCTTTTTACCACTGCGTTTCTTAAACTGGCTCGTTACGTAACATGATGGTTGCAGACAGAAGGTAAGGTTAGAAAGCGGCCTAAATACAAACATATGTTCCAAGATTAAGACTTACGCTTTGGTTGAACATGTCCGTCTCATGCCGCAGAGTCGTATATTGGCCGAGGTGCTTTCGAATTATTTCTATTCGCTCCACTTCAAGTCTCTCCAGCTCCTACAAATACAAGAAATGCATGGACAATGTCTTAACAATATTCATTGATTAATATTTTCCTATTATACAGCAGGCATATCATCTCACCAGACTTGTAGTGACCATCTCCTCAAACCATTTCGACTGAGACTGGTTGTACAGGTCAACACATCGCATCAGATCATCACCTGTGGTGAGAAAACATCCATTACTGATTCACTGCATTCGAGAATGCTGTCACTCTCTGAGAGAGTAGCATGTGAAGACAGACAGTTCATTATGTTTGATGGTGCTAATCAGAAAAAACAGTACATTTGCATGATAATAACAATGTGATGAAGCGATGCCAGGTGTGATATGTTCTTTCTTGTTCCAGGGTCAGGCATTTTGGACAAGTTACAGCTTATCAATAATCTTTTCTGAACTGTGAGCTACAGTCATTTCTTCATGCGAACTGACATACTGTTTAACTCGAGAAAAGTTTCTCAAGATAGATATTACATTAATATTAGAAAAAATGCTCTGACTTAAAAGTTACCTACTCCAATTTTAAGCCCTTGTTTTTATTGCTAGAGCTATGTGCATAATTTATCACTAGAGGGTGCCAAAAGACACCATTTTAGTCCATGCCCCTGGCTGAGAAACATGCTTGAGCTTGGATTTGTTTATTTGTATTCCCAAGTTTTCAAGAGTAGTCCTAAGCTTTTTGTCTCTTTTCCCCATTCCTCCAAATCCCTTTTGTCTATAAACCAATGTGCCAGGATTGTGTAAGTAATTCAACTTTAGTTATACAGCACTTAAAAACACCAAGATGCTTGCTGTTTTATAACTGTAAAAATAATTCGTTCTAAACTGAGTTTAACCTTTCAGTGATGTCTTCCAACTGGAAAGTGAGTCTCTTCCTATGTATCATTCTCTTCTTTCTTTATGTCTCTTTCCNAATAAGACCCTTACCTAAAGACTGTCCATATCCTGAATGACTATATGTATTGGTTTCCTGTGAAATGCTACCCATGATAGTCAGAGTTTTTTCCGGAACTAATTGTATGAGCACAGCTCTGCTGTATGTCTTCCTCTCATGGTGAACTAAGAATGAGACAGATTTTTAATGGCAACGTGCACTCACTCCCCAGCCAAGTGTGCCAATACTGTAAAAGTAAGACAGATACCTTATCATACGGTCATATATACAAAGTAATCTGTCAAAGATTGTGGGGGGACATACAGGGTGGAACATGGTGTACCATTGATTTAAGTGCACGGGTACTTGGGTATGATGTGGCTCATCTGGCACTTGGATTATAGCTCATTTGCTCTGCAGCGCCCAGTGGAAAATCAGTGCTGTCCTGTTTATTTATTGTATTATGCCACAACCATAGTTTAGTACATTTCTCATGTTACACTACTGGCATTTTATGCAGTCTTTGTTTTGTCTTGTAAAATGCAACATGGTGCTACAAGCACAATATCACATCTCACTGTCTACAAGGGAAGGGATAGCATTTTAAGTTCTACTTACCACCACAAGTGAAAAGGGATAAAATCACATTTAGAGATTACATTTCAAGCCTGACATTGTGTGAGGAAATCACACTTAGCTTTAGACACACTGACCACTGTAAACGGTTAACTGTTGTTCAATTGGCTTCTTNTGAATCAAAAACCCAAATTCTGGCCAAAAATTTATTTCTCAGTCATTTTTCACTGTTTGCCAGAATTCAGCCACAGAGATAATGGATGGGTTTTCCCAGACTACCACACAATCGGGAAAACTATTGGACCATAAAAAAGTGTTAATCAACGTTCCACAATTTTAGCTACTTTTACTAAGTTCTAAAGTTTTTGCAACTATTTTTCACATTTAAATTCTTGTTTCTGAATGAAATTTATACATGGCCAGCATCTTTACTATTTGTTTCAGACTTAGAAACTTAAACTTATCCTTAAAGGATAAGCCTTTAGATTAAAAAGATCATAAAAACTTAGACTGCACATGTTCAATGTATACATGGATGGGATGAAAAATGAATCTGAACTGACCTGCCTGTGTCGATTTCCTGCGGGCCTTTTTGATGTCCTCCTCAATCTTTGTGCTCAGTTTGATCTCCAGCTGTTGAGTCTTTACCTCCAGATCCTTCTGCCTCTCTGCAAGTGCTTTACGTGCCTGCAAGCACAGCAGGCAGATAAAAGATGAGTTTAGTTTATTCTCTTTCCTGAGTGCTGTATATCTCTTATCCAATTTCCACTCACAGCTCAATTGAATTACAGATGTGCCTTCCTATTGACTCACTTGACTATGCAAGCCTAAATTTATATTATTGGTTTTCTTCCATTTTGACTCGTGTAATGACCACACTGAAATTAGATCAGTTTGTCAGGGCTGGTTTGTTTACAGCTCTCACTCTTTTACCACAGACAATTGTGCACTCTGTCTCAAGGTCATGCATGAAGGGCAAGGCCATGTGATTATTATAGAGCTCGGAAAGCCTCCAGGGCCAGGAAATGGTCTACTGATCTGGGAAATAGAGTGGAGCTTTAATAATGCATGAGAAGGATTCCTAAAATTCTAGAAAAGTTAAACAGAAGACCTAAATCAAAAGTCTTGTCTGTAGTAGAGCTGGACATATTCATATTTGATGTGCGTCATGAGAACACTATTGCATCACTAGTATTTAGGAAATATTTGATTTATGAACCAATCCTGTGTGCATGCAGAGTATTTACTTAACAACACAATGCACTCTACCTTTTCAGCAGCAGTATATCGACTGGCCAGCTGCTTCCTGAGATCAGTAATTTGGTGGTCAAACTTCTTCATGTCCTTTTTAAAGTTGTCCCGATATGTAAGGAGGGGCTTTTCTACCTCACTCTGTAGCTGGAAAGTATTAAAAAAAACAACAGACAGTTCATGTTAAATACACAAGCATAGAAATTATAGTTTTATATGAAATTAGGTAAGTAATAGATATAATAGGGATTAACACTTCCACGGAGTTTGACTAAATTTGATTAAACAGTGGCCATATTCAATAAATATCTTGCAGATTTGATTATTACACTTGCAACTTGCGTCAAATACCCATAACAACAATGCACTGTCAATATGAGTACAGTTACATGAATGTGGCTACACATATTGTGCAACACTAGTGTACAGGATTAGTGTGTGAATGTAGTGGGGACTGGAATTCCTGAGGCATTGGAAACTCCCAATGGGGAACTAGGGACTGGATACCCACGAGTCCCAACCAAAAGATTACTGGAGTGGACCGATTCTATATTCATGTGGATGGGAGTGGGCAGTCAGAGATATCACTCATGGGACAAAGAAAGCCACACTCGTAAACATGGGAGCATACTGGTTGCTCGCAAACCACATTTACAGCCTTCATTCATTCATATATCATTAGTAACTTCTTCATCCTGTTCAGGGTCAGGACAGTTTAATTTATTAATTTGTTTAGATTTTGTGAAATAGAACTTTTAGAAGTTTGTTAAAAAATATTGTAGTTTGTGCAAACAAAAGTAAAAACAAATTTGATTTCAAACTGGGCCATGCCACGTTTAGCTCAGTGTTTTGGGAGCTGGTGGGTTTGGTTAACCTTTCTGCAGGAGGGACTGGTTAACCTTTCTGCAGGAGGGATTGGTTAACCTTTCAGTGGGGGTGTGTGGGACTGTTTACATTTTCTGCAGGAGCAGGTGGGATTAGTTCAATTTTCTGCAGGAATGGGCAGGATTGGTCAAAATTTCTATAGAAGTGAGTGAGATTAATTAAACTTTCTGCAGGAATGAGTGGGATTGGTCAATGAAAGACGTTCTGACTAACCCAAACCTGTTTGAAAGACGTCCTCGTCCGCCCTGGTCAGTCTTAAGGATACTCTTTCGCATGGGAGTGAAATTATAAAAACAGTCCCACACACACCTCTACTGTGGACCCTGGGCAGCCAGTTCATGAACACACACACTCCCTCATCGACCAATGTACATAACATGACTCAACTCCAAACAGCTGTACACCAGATCCCATCCTCATTTAACATAAACTTTCAAACAAGTCTGTTACAGTGAGAGCAGAAAAAGCCAAATGGTTTTCTATTCAGTAAACATGTTACTTATGAAGATAAACAGAATGAGCTTATACATAATACAAAATTAAGCATATTGGTGTGAATGGTATATTGGCTTGGGTTGTTTTTGACATTTGATCTGACATTTGAGGATTCATTGCTTTGAATTTAAAATGCAGAACTGTTAGCTTGGATATACTTTTGTAAATCACTAGACAAAATTCAATTTCATTACAATTTGTATTACCTTAGAGGAGAACTTGAGATGCACTTCAGCCTCATCTGCCAGGCTTTTCTTCAGCTGGGCCCAGGCCTCTCCCAGTGTGCTGGAGATATATGAGGAACTGGTGTGAGTGTGGGTGTCACTATAACCGGAGCCTGTAAGTCCTGTATTCCCTGAGACCTGTTTTCAAGTCATGAAAGTAGAGGTAGTTTGTCATTATGGATAGATAGTGCTGTAGCCATGGCTAAAGGCTGAAGCTAAGGCAAAAGAACATGATTGCAGTTGTGACACAGCTGCCTTTTTAGTAACAACATGCACTGTCTTTAATGTCTATACAGAACAGCATGTTTGACATTGACCAGGCCCAAAACTGAAGAAATGAACACTGCAAAACTAGCACAGCAGCAAGTTGTTAAAATATATGCAAAAAAAGAGTCATATCAAGTGGACTATTTTCCATAGTTCATCAATTAAAGGGTCAAGCAGTACAACAAGGTGGATGTGCGTGGGATGTGCTGATTGCCTCATTTCAGGCATTTGCTAGATTTTTTCTCAATAACTTGTTAGCCTGAGTCAATTGGAATCCCAAGTCACGAGTGAAAGCAGTGTAACCAGTGTGAACTAAGTTTTCCGAGATTTACCCTCTGCACACCGGAAAAGAAAAGGTTGTGTAAGGAAAGGATAAGTAGGACCGTGTAAGCAAGCACAACAAAGAGAACGGCCAAGATCAAAATTGACAGATTATCTATCAGCTCCCATCTCCTACTTACAGTCATATATGATTACGGTAAAAGTGACAAAAAAACTCTGTCTAAAAAACTAAGTTAGTTCATGTCCTCCATTTCAAAGGAAGCACGTGATTGGTCAGCAAGGTATCAAAAGGTCACGGCCTGCACTTCAGCAACAATGCCAACTACAATGAAAACTGCACAAATGGTAAATTCAGGAAAAACGAGTTTGCGAACGTGGCTGCAGGAGCCGGCCGGTGAAACAATGGCCATCACAAGTCACAACAAAATCTAGCCTGAGAGGCAGAATAATGCGAGCATTGTGGCGCCTGTCTGCAGGAGAGGGTGGGTGGACCTCTGCTGCATGATCTGTGCTCTGTATGAAACAATTAGCCCTCTTTATCAGAACTGGCATGGCGACTCCGAGAAATCTGCATTTGGGCAGAGTGACAGCTTTGTGGTAATGACAGAAAAGCTGGAGGAAATTTTTATGATTGTCAGTACTGCAGGAGCACACTGACTTTGAGGGGCACACAGATGGACACGATTAGATAAGATACAGATACCTAAGCTAATGATATTCAATCTCAGTTTTTCACAACTCATTTGCTGTTGCAATACATTTCTTTTGACAGGTCAATTAGGACATCTAATTGGACATCAAACAATTAGAGACAGATTTTTTTCAGTTTTGATTCACTTTTAATGTTAAAGTCACCCAGTTTTAAAATGTATGTAGTTCAATTGACATGGAAATTAATTAGAATGGTCTTCAGTTTTTATTTGAATTTCCATTTGTTTTGTGGTGCCTGTGTTCAGCATTGAATTCATTTGCGATGTCACATTCCAAAATAGTGATTAATGGCTCATATGAGTGGTAGATAAGTAGACATTCAGGGCTTTAGAAATTTGCAGCTTTTCATAAGTGCTTTTTTTTTTAACCTAACCTACTAGGTTTAAGTGTTTTACAATCAAGAATGCTTTAGTTGTGCTGTCTGTTTTATCTCTGTTCCAATGTTATTGTGGAGAGGTGTGAATTGTTTTCCCAGCAGGGGGCTCACACCCATCCCCTTTCCCATCACCCTGCTCACCAGCAGTTAAACACATTGAGTCATCATACTCTACACACAGAAACTCAACATTGTC
The DNA here is from genome assembly GCA_037577455.1 of Pangasius macronema. NCBI lineage: Eukaryota > Metazoa > Chordata > Actinopteri > Siluriformes > Pangasiidae > Pangasius > Pangasius macronema. Next base: position 7,766,281 of record CM074956.1, read on the forward strand.
CTGACTGATCTTATAACAGACTTGGGGCGATAAAATTATTCATTTGTTTATATTGACTGTAAAATGTCTGATAAGTCGATTTCCATTGCGCCAGCAGATTGGAACTCCAGTGTTCCAGAAATTGATGTAATGACTTTTAAAAGCTCCTGACTGGCCAAGTGCCATAATTAAGAGTGAATTGGGAGTGCCCCTTTGGTTGTATTTAAGGGCCAGTGAATCTCCAAGCAGGACTATGAGCATATCCCTAAGCACACCTCAAAAGCTTAAAGACAACAAAGTGGAAGTATTGGAGTGGCCATTACAAATCCCTGATGTGCATCTAAGAGAAAATCTTAGGACTGGACTATAAAAGAGTGTCTAAGCAATGAGACGTAGTTACACCAGTTCTGTCAGCAAAAATTCCAGCAAAGTATTGTGACAACATTACTAACAGGAAAATCATCAGAGAGAGAGAAAAAAACAGAATTACAAAATCTCTAGCTTATATCAATAGACAAGGCAGCTAATGTTTTTTTTTTTTTTTCAGGTATGCACCAAATGGCAGTAAGAAAACAGTTAGGCAAAAGCAACCACTACTTCACTAGCCGCCTCCTTTTTTTTTTTTTTTTAACCAGACACCGACAAGACATCACAGTTCTGCCTTCTTGGTTTCTCTTGCCTCACAGGACAGAGGCTCTTCCTCATCCTTTCTTATGTCATTTCCCTATTAGTGAACTGGCTTTTCCCCTGTGGGAATTTTCGTCACGTTTGTTCACGAATAAACTCTAGATGTTGGCACCTCTGCAGGTACATGTAGTTCAGAGGCTTTCATGTTTCATCCTGCAAATGAATGGATTCTCTAGCACAACAATAGACGCCACATTGCAAAACTCAAACAGCGTACAGCTCAGATGTATTTCTGGAATGTAAGCAATGTGCACTTTATAGCGTAGGATGTAATTTGTAATGTGTGGACAAAGTGAAAACTATAATCATACACTCAGGAATCTTGAGTATTATGTATCCAGGATATGTGCAGGAAAATACCATGATTGAAATTTCTAAGAGTTGGTTTTGGTCTTGAACACAGTCTCTATATACTTGGTGTTGTACACTGTCTCTGGCTGAAGTGAAGGCGCTATGAAGGCACACTAGACCATTGGGTATTGGTCCATTTATAAGAGTTCCACACTGAGTGAAGGCATTGCATCACACCCAGTCAAGGGTTTTCTGTGTCACTCTGTGTGTTTTAACCACCATGAAGGAAACCCCTCATCACTTTACCTACTTAAGCTGCTACAGATGAACACTTACCCTTCCTCCTGAGCTGCTAGAGGGATCTGAGAGAGTTTCAAGAGATTCCTGGCATACTCTTCTTCAATCCTGATCCTTAAGGAGCAAAAGAAAAGCATCATTTGTTTAGTAAGTAGCAACACTGTAAAAATACAGTCACCATGGGTCTGATTTTAGCTATGGAGGTTTAAGCACATCTGTGTCTAGAAATTCTCATGACGAGGTCATTTCCTGCTCTGCTCGTCCTCTAGCTGACCCCCCCTCATTCCCCCTTTGGGGAAAATGGGAAAGTGGTACTATGGTTGACCCCTTACATCACATTCCTCCTAAGAGCAGATCTTTCCCAGATCATTTCTGTCAGCATCTGGCTTGTGCAGTACACATGGCAACAGAAAAGGATTTTAGAAATTAAAGAAGTTCATTTAGCCTGGCTGTTAAAGAACTGAGGGAGTATTGCTGACTCTACTGTGTAAAACATTTTATTCTTCAGTGAACAAATACGTTATTCAGGCTAAATGCTACTGCAAGCTACATGACAAAAAAAACACACTAGTGACGACATGAAAGAATTTCTAGACTAAAATCTGAATATGCTGACGGGGAGCTGGGACTGAATAGATTCTGCTGTCGTAGCTATCAGAAAAGAATACAAAAGGCAGTTAGCATGAGTTGCTATTAAACTGAATTGTATAAATCTGTCCACTCAGCAGGGAGGGTTCCCATTTTTGAAAAGCAAAAAAAAAAAACGACTTGTTTTCCATAGCAGAGAGTTTGCAGAACTTGAATGTGTCATTAACAAAATAGAGGAAACTTGATATGGCGCTTGTTACCATTGTGGTTTTCATGGCAACTAAAGAGAAGAACTATAAAAGTGTTACACAACCTTGGCTTTACAGAGAATCCTGCTGAGTTATATTAGCCAACTGAAACGTCTTTAAGCTATCACATAGTTGTTTGACAAAACAACATGGAATTTGGTCGTAATTCTTTATGAGGCATTCGCTTCCTATTCAATTCCTATAAAACGGTCTATTTATGAAATAGTGGTAATACAAGATACATAGACTGAATCGGTGTTGTGAGATTTGATCTACCTCTCTCTCATAAAGTCAGCCATCTCCTTCTGCATCTGTTTCCCCTTCAACTGCTTCTGCAGTAAGACCTCAAAGCCTGTGATGCTGGCATTCCCCTGTGGGTCCTTTTTGTCTGACTGCAACAGGAGACAAAACATGAGCGCTGGTAAACATGCTGAGAACCGCACTGTCAAATAAACTCAACAGGAACACTGCGACGGAAACAATGTTTTGTCCTGCTTGGAACTTTCTTCCCAGTTTCTTGAGGTAGGACTCTGCAGAGACTCCGTGTGCAGTGACCTAAATATTAACATGCTTTTGTCTCCTGAATCCTTAAAACAGTGGCATCTCGAAGGAGCCTAAAGAACATAGTGAAACCACTGCAAGGATAAGATGCAGTGGTGCAAGCGTTCGAAAGTTATGCATGCAAACAGTTTTTGTTTCTATAGCAACCGCTTCTGTACAGGGGCTTGTATGGTGAGTGCTTCCCATAATCTATGACTAATAATAAGAAGATTTTAAAATGTGTTTTTGTTTAACAAATCAAAATGTAAATTAGTTGTAAAATTGTTGATCCGGTGACATTTTTTTAGGAAGCATTTTTTTTATGGAAAGAGTCTCAGTTGTAAGCACTTTGCAACAGTCATGGTGCTTTGCAAAGTTTCCCAGCACAGGAAAGTTCAGGACAGAGGTACATTTTTGGTTTCTTAGTAAAATGACAGACTGCGTTTTTGAGAGAGAGAGAGAGAGAGAGAGAGAGAGAGAGAGAGAGAGAGAGGGAACTACTGTTTATCATGGATATAAGTGATAATAGGAATTTGTCTCTCGGATGTGGCGTGACATTTAATCTAAACTAAAGACTGTAAAAATGTGCAATGTTTCATTGTACTTGTTAGCAAATCGCTGTGGTATAAGTAGAATAGCACACGCCCCTGAAAGTGAGGTTATATGGAAATAATCCACTTAGTGTCGTGCCGCATCACTCCACCCCGGCATGGATTATTATGATATTAACTGCACGGTCTGTCGTGTGTTATTCTTTACGTGGACAATCTGTACAGCCTTTATTTAAACAGTTGCAGCAGTTTATGCTAATAATGTGAGTTGAATTTCTGAGGTTACAAATTAGAAGGACTAGAATTAGAAATTAGGGAATGCCATATATGTTTCTAGTCTTTCACATAATCCTTTTCTTTTGGTATTGCCCAGGTTGACACACACACACACACACAAAAATTCATAAAAAAGACACGCAACTAGCCATGGACGACTTAATGCACTGTGACACGAGTCAAGCATCTTTTATCACACCCATGGACAAACTTGTATTATTAGGTTTTCTTCATGTGTGTGCAGAAAAACATCAAGACAGAGACAACTCTGAATTCCTGTCTCTGCTGTTCCCTTACCCAAAAATAATCGCAGTAGCTCCACTCGCCTGGTTTGAGCAGTTGCTGTTCGGAGGAGTGTAACGGGAGGGGGAACGTCACGCAGTTGATTTGCTGAGAAAGAGAATCAAATAGTCACATCACGTTAGAAAAGAGAAGTAAAGGCAGTGCTGTGTAATACTTGCACATAACAAAAGCTTATTATTATTATTATTATTATTATTATTATTATTATTATTGAGAGATGTTCTCAGCATGCCAGCATGTTGAGATTATGTTCTCAGATTATGGTTCTCAGCATGTTGCAGTTAAACCACAGCACTGTAGAACACTCCAATGTGAAGGTCTGGATTAATTTTCTATAACAGCAGCTTTGACAAGTAATTAAAATGATAGATCTATATTAATGTGCTCATTTGTATAGGTAATTGTTTCTAAGTAACAGCTCTTTTGAAGGATAATCTAAGACTAATAATATACAGACTGAAAAGGGTTGTTATTTAACAATGACAAACATATGATCATTTAACATTTATGGAAGGAGTGTCTAGTGTCCGCGTGTTGTAACGGTCAATAAGGTGTCTGTCATGGGAGAGTATTCACAGCATAGGGTTATGCACTTTCTGCTTTCTCAGTAGTATGACAAGCTGTGTTTCTTTGTCTTATTAACTACAACAGAGAGAAAAAAAAGAGAGGTAGGTAAGGGAACGGCTGTTTATAACTGCTTACCAACTATCAAAGTGATAAGGATGTTGTTACAGATGTTCCATAATATTAAATTGAACTATAAATGGTCATAAATAAATAAATCACTGCCACATCACTGTGGCATAAGAGGAATAAACACTCGATGACGTGCGCTTACAGGAAAACAATCTGAGCGATATCACACACCATGGCGTGGATCGCTTCCAACAACGCCATGCCCCATCATGTTTTATCAGGTTAAACAAACCAAAGCAACTGTGATCTAACAGGACTATAGTATTTTCATTTCATTCCCACCACTGCAAACAATGTCACTGCCCACAATGTTTGATTTTCCAGCTGTGGTTGAAAACATGTTGTTGCTCCATGTGCCAGGATTCGCTTGTATTCGGAACCTAAAGGACAGCTACATACCATCAAACAACCGCATATCCAATCTCTGTTTTTCCCCTGAGTGTTTTCTGTCCTGTAAATATAAGTGAGTAGTAGTAGCTCTAGCGAAAGTGTGTATGTGAGCCAGCTGTGCGCCGTTTAGAAGGCTGCTGGGAGACTAGAAAGAGGAGAAAGCAAGAGATTACATGAATCTTGACCCACATGGCCATGCTAACAACACCTGTAGCACTATTTCCCGCACATGACGAGTGATTTCAGTTATTTAAAATCATTTAACATGTACATGAGCTTTCGTCCTGTGAGATTTGCTTACAATCGCAGTCACCAATCGTCTCTATGTGGGCACTGTATATTGAGCCGCACCCACGCTACAGTCACATGGCCACCCTGCACTATACCACAAGAGATACACAAAGAGCATTCATCCTTTAAATCTGCTGTTCCTTTCCAAAACAAAATGCGAAAACATACAGTGTGTAAATGCAGCTAGTAATCACTGCAGCTCCACACAGCTGCTGCTTGGCTGTGCAATCAACAACATTTACTGCTACGAGCAGAGCTCCAGGTCCATTTCCTTCTACATGTGAATGTTATCTAATGATCTTCATAAGTTCTACATAAATCAGCAGCACACAGCAAATGAGTGTCATTAATCAACACCTTCTTCATACAGGCTTTGCAGTGCCCGTGGTTCGCCTCTGAGGCTAAATTTGTTTTGTTTATTCCGCATCGTATGACAATGAGTTCTGTTCTCAGGTTGAACACAGCGCAGCGTTGTGACAGCAAGACTGACTAATAACAGATGTGTTTCTCACTGCCTGTCTAACGGCAGCTCGCAGCTCCCTGTCGCAGCAGAGCGCTAAACAGAGCAAAAACATCTGCAAGGCATCTGGCGATGTCTAGACTGCTTACAAATTTACAATCTGCAAATTTTTCTCAGAGATTAACTTACAACTCTTTAGTCTAAGGTCCTGATTTACTAAAGGATTGAATGTGTAAAAACGTGCAAACATGATAACACCCACAAAAAAACGTGCAACATGATTCGTCTATCACATCAGCCAAAATAGCATGTGCTGTTGAATTTTGTGTTTGCCTTAATGAATATTCAGTTTGGGATGTTTCTAAAGTGCAAAGTACAGCGTGGTGTCAATGCAAATATGTTAATTTAGCATATAAATTGCAATTTAGTAAGTCTGAGAGGCAGAGCTGAAGATGTTGAGGTTCTCTTTGGGAATGACGAGGTTGGACAGGATTAGGAACGAGTACTTCAGAGGGACAGCTCATGTTGGACGTTTGGGGGACAAAGTTAGG
>CM074956.1:7772499-7804441 GCA_037577455.1 Pangasius macronema
CACGGACTGTATTTGTTTCTGAAAATCCATATGACTGAAGAGCAGGTCGTATATTTGTGGAAGTCTGTTTCTGCTAGGTGATGCCAAAATTAGTCCACTCAGTATGATTTCATGATAAAAGTTTATCAAGAGTATACATCATTTGGTGATAATGATCAGAAAGGTTCTTAAAATGTCGAATTTCAGTGGTTGGATGGTTTCATATTAGATATTCGCTGCCTGGTGTAGTGTTGCTGCCTCACAGCTCCAGGGTCCTCGGATTAATCCTCATTTCAGGCTACTGTCTTGTAGAGTTTCACATGTTCTCCCCATGTCCATGCTGATATCCTCTGGTTTCCTCTCAACTCCAAAAACATTCTGGACTGGCCATGGTGACAGGCATCCCATAGAGGTTGTATTCATATCTCTCTCACCTAGTATTTACTACAACTCTGGCCAGGAATAAGCAGTTACTGAAGAGGAAAGAATGAATATTTTTGTTGTATGTTCACACCTCTGAAGCCAACAACATTTAAATAGACACTATTTCATACTTCCTGTCACATCTCACAGCCTTTAAATGGCATCACATTGGCAACTATGTCAAGTTCTACTTTTTTTTTTTTTTTACTCTTCCAGGATTCATGGGAACTCTCAAGAACAAAGAAAACACACAAAAACCTTATTTACATACTATTTCCTCCCTCCACTTTGTGTGTGATGCAATTCACACAATTACATTTTGTTAATCTTCTGCAGTACGCCCACTTTTCGCATGCGCAATTTATCCCCATGCACATGCAAATTAGCCACATTATTTGGGCTCTTGGTAAATCACGGACTAAGAGTTCATTTTGTTTGCATTATTATCCCACTTATAAAAAAGATTTTTTTTTTTTTGCATTTTTTGAAGCAATAAGCTTCTTGGAAATTCTTTGGAATAATTGTATTAAATCCACATTATAGTTTTGCTTTCTTGGGTAGGCCTTGAGTACACTTAGCACATGTGTGAATTCAACCATGACTGTTAAGCTCCCCTATGACAATTAGTAATAAATTATAATTGTGCAACGATTTTTATGTGCACCATGTTGAGCACATCATAACACTAGTAGTGTGTCTCAAACTACTCATAAAACTCTTACCCACTCTTTCAAAAACTTTTGAGTAAAAGTCATGGGGCCCTGTGGAATTACTCGAATACATGGGTGGCTCCTAAAATGTGATCTGATCTTTGTTTAAGTCATAAAAATAAATATACAGTCTTGAAAGGCAACAGGAACTACCCCAGGAGCACAGAGGCATTCTGTAATGTCTGTCTAATCCTCCCAGCATTCCACACTAGGCACTCTGATGACTTAGGCCCAGGGATCTGTGGCCTCACAATAGGAGCTTTATCTGTCTTCACATTAACTCCGAAAGCAACTTTGCTGAGAAGAGAGTGAATAAGCTAGCAACGATGGGCTCTCAGAGCTCTCCAAAACAACATGACAAGCTGCTTATCAAAGTCCTCAGTCTGCTCAATCCTCGAACAAGAAGATCACACACTCAGCACATGCCCGTCACATCCCTCTTACATCTGCCAGTCAGCACATACAAAAAGAAATGACTGAAACCATGGTGTTTACAGGTATCCTCAAGTGAAACTGATAACTTTTTCAGTGCCACTTCACAGACTAGCAGAAAAAAATTGCAGAAAACAGCACATCTGTAGGGGATGTAGCTCAGTGGTAGAGCGCATGCTTCGCATGCATGAGGTCCTGGGTTCAAACCCCAGCATCTCCACAGGATGTCTTCATAGGATTGAAAACTGGCTTAACCCAGGCCCCAGTGGTCTCTTCTGCTAGTGGTGAAGCAGTCTTTCACTCTTATTAAGAGCTTAAGGCTCCAGTCGCTTTGGGGGGGGGGTGGAACTTAGGGTGACGACGGTCGACACTGAAATACCATCACACCAAATTCCACGACTTAATTTCGAAGTCCCCACACCCTTCAAATCCCACTGTTGCTGAAGAGTACAGGGCAGTGGTGGCTCAATGGTTAATGTGCTGGGTTAGTGGTCAGAAGGTTTGGGGGTTCAAGCCCCAGCACTGTCCTTAACCTCCTCTGCTCCAGGGGTGCTGTATCACGGCTGTTCCTGTGCTCTGCCTCCAGGCTCCTTATAAGCTACAATGTATGAGGAAAAGCATTTCACTGGCTTCTTGTTCTGTTATATTTCATAACATTAGTCTCAGTTTAACACTTCCCTCATCTCATGAGAGTGATTTCAAGACAGAGTTAACCACAGAAAAACAGTCTACAACACAAATGTCTAAGACCATATAAATTTGCATTTGGGACAATTTCATACACTTAATTTGTAAAATGCCAAACTTTGTAAGGACTTACAGACTCATAGTTAAAAAAGTCTCTGCAAATTTAAGTACTGTGACTCAGTGTGTTAGGACACCGTGACTGAGTCTGACTGCATACTCTGCTTTAATCGACGTTTTCCAACCTTAAAGTGTAAAGGTTAGAGTCTATGGAGAAAGTTTAGGCAGCTTTTGCACTTTAACACGGTACTTTAACCCAACCCAGCGATGTATTTCAGCAAGTTTTTACCTACAAATCTCAGAATCAGCTGAAAATCTTGTCAAATAAACTTCTTGAACACATTCCAAATAGATAAAAATTTTCCTCATCAGATCCTACTGTAGGTTGAACACTTATAAATGACATTAATAAATGAAGTTGTCAGTCCATGATGTTAGAAGTAAGAGTTGAGATGTCCAAAGTACTCGTCTTAGTACGACCGAAAAACTTTCCTTTGGCTAAAGAGTAAAGGGAGTGGTTCACATTTTGCTTACTTGTGTCCTATGCTTTTTGAGCTCTCTAATGTGTGACATCTGAGAAGCTTTATGGCAACTCCTCACATGGAATCAGTTCCTTTTTATTACTGCACTTTTAAAAAAAAACTTCTGTTCAGAGAAACACGTGGTTAAACAATCAGATGACTTGAAGCCTTTCACTGACCTTTTACTTGTATATTAGTTTATTGCTAAAGTGAACTTTAGGGAGAATATTAGCTAATGTTTCAATGACATAACATCCCTGTTGAGGCCTGTCCCAATTATTACATAGTCAAGAAATTTGAGCGGATCATAATAGCGTTGATTCTGATTTATTTATACGGAAACATGATTATAAAATCGAACTAGCTAACAGTTAGGACTGTTAGTCAAGCAAAATGCATCAACCAAAACAAAGTTTAATCTCAGTGAATTCATCGATACACTAAAATCAAAGGCTTTGACCTATGAACCATTTGTAAAACTGCATTTTATTTTGTAACACAGTGACATTTAGGTTAGGTTAGTTTAGAGAATTATACAGATATCCTTATCATATGCTATACTATACTGCTTATTCTTCAGTAACTAATGTGTATACTTTAGTAATAAGCCTTATATTATTGTTATTGTTTGTGGCAGTTCTTTATAAGGTATCTGTACATTACTACACTATTAATGTGGTGTAAAATCAACAGAAAGACCAGAATAATTACTTAAGACTTTCATTAAGACAAATGTTTAGTAGTCAAAATTTTGTCACAGGCCTTTCATTGTCAGGAGTTAAACTGCATAGTATAAATCAACTCAAGTGGGTTTTATTGTCATTCCTATGCAACTTACATAAAATATAGTTTTGACAGCATTGTTGTCATGATAGCACAAACACGCCAATGGTTATGTAGAGAGGGTAACAAAGCAATGCTGGATGGATTATAGCACACTAATATACTAACCGTGTTATGGTTACAAACTGTGAATACTGACTGAAAGAATAAGGTCATGAGTACAGGTGGTGGAAATGAGGTTCCTCCACTGGGTTGAAGGGTTTACTCTCTGCGATAGGGTAGACCTCACACTAACGCAATTCATTTCAATTCAATTTGATTTGTATAGTACTTTTAACAATGGATATTCTCACAAAGCAGCTTTACAGAAACATATAAATCCAGGATACTTTAAATTGTAAAATGTTAAAACTTATACAGGGATTACTCGTTCGGTCTCCGCTGCCACCTTCCCTTTTTGAGGGAGCCACGACATGAGGAAGAAACCAAATCCATCTTCATGGTTTCTTAGTGGTACCATCCACTTTAACCTTATGTCACTTTTGGCTGTCCGTATGGGGCCATCCTCAGCAGCAGCAGCAGCGATATTATAACTGCTGCTCCTCTTAACTAAGAGATGAGGTGGATTGGGCACCTTACAAGGATGACTCCTGGTAGAGCTGTATCAGGCATGTCCCATTGGACTGAGACCCCAGGGTAGACCCAATAAGAGCTGGAGAGATTGGGAATGTCTGGGGATCTCCCAGGAAGAGCTGGAATCTGTGGCTGGGAATAGATTGACCCAATCAGCTTGTTACCACTTCAAAAAGTGTAAGGAAAATGAATGAATGAATGAATGAATGAGGAATAACACTGATACATAACTAATCTATGAAAAGCCTTTAAACCCCATGCTACCCCATTTAATTAACCAGCTCCACTAACCTGAATGACCCTGTAAACCTAGTAGTGAAAACACATCCGGTGGGTTCATTCCATATAAATGCTTTAAATCAACAGTGCAGGGAAAACAAAGATATACTGCCCCGTTACCCCTGATATCCTGTGGCTTGCCTTCACTTTGGGTTGAAAGTCAGCCCTGATTATTCCTCACAGAGCTCATTCGGTCCCTTCATACGCAATCTATTCAAACTTTCTTTTTTTCCAACCATATGACATATCTACAGCACAGGAACAGATATTTGTTTCTGCACTAACACTGTATGCCAGAATCTGATACGACTATCATAGGATTATAAAAACTGACATCCTGAAAAAAAAAAAAAACAAGTTATGACGTTGAAGAAAGTGAAACTGCATCAAGTCCATCCACCAGATGGACTTCCTCAGCGTGATTTCTGTCCTGGTTTGGCAGCTGCTGCTTATCTCTGTACTGTGCAGCGTGTTATGGGAGTGTGCTGGTCTATAGGTCGATGACGAGGAAAACAAGTGTTATGAGTGGCACTGACTCCAGAACACGAGACAAAAGGAGCCTCTACTGGACACAGGGCTCTAGGGAAGGAAACATTATGGATCTTCAACTTCCCTCCATAAGAGGAATTCAAATTGCGCTTTAAAGTCTTGCCACATGTTTTGTTGTTGTTATTATTATTGCCATGATGACCACGAGGAGGGGCTGTTATGAGGGTTTTCTGTGATCAACTGTCACAAAGTTGTCATTTTCATCCAAACATTAAAATTCACAAGTACTCCAAAATTTATGCAAAACACTGTTTTTAAAATCTATTGGCACCTCTTTAAAGATGTTTAGTGGCCTGGGAAAACCCTTTGCATGGTGAATTTCTTTGTGGTTTCTGTAAATATCAGATGATAAAGCAGCTGTCTTCACACATACAGACCACACCCAAAGCTCAGATGTAGTCTAACTACAGATGTAGTCAGCATCAAGCATTACATCTATACATCAAAGCAATTAAATTGTAAGCAATTCTATTAACGTACTGTAATATTAAATCTGAAAGTCTTTCAATAATACTCATCCATGCTCTAACTGTTTTGAGTTTGGCTCATTTGCTATTGACCATTCTAATAATGACACATTCGTTCAGCTGAATATGTTGGCTCAAACCAGATTTTGATCTTCTTGGCTTCTGTTAATGCATAAAGCACCATAGGTTGATTTAAGATAAGATTTAGATGATAATCGTCATTCAGCAAACATGGAAACATTTTTATAATTTCTACTATAGATAGGTAGGAAAGCTAGATATTCATGAACTGAAATATGAGTCCTTTTAGCATCTTTTTCAACCACAAGTAATGTTATAGCATTTTAAAGTCTGGTTACCCCCCAAAAAGTGAAAAGGGACAAAGTTACATTTCATTTCAACTATCGTTAGCCTCATACCATAATTGCCTAAGTCATATTTGAACCAAATATGACTTGGGCAATTATGCTACGAAGCTAACGCTATGACATAGGAGCATTATAGACGGCTGGTATCTGATTACAAACTGAATTGATTAGGCTTACGTGAAAAAGTGTGACATTCACTGTCTGAAAAAAATCACGCTTGGCTCAGGAGGTTTCATCTTTAGGCAGACTGACTGTTTATACCACCACATGTTCTAAACTGGCTCCTTACACACTGTGATCTTTGCAAGAAGCCTAGCTCTAAACAAGTATAAAATAAATAAATAAATACAAATCTCCACATCATTTTGGTCAAATATGTGCATAGGATATTAAAATTATATTATAGGCAGAAAAATCCAATTTTGGGCAAAACTTTTTTTTACCCTTTTTTTGGCTTCTGGCCAGAATTCAGCCACAGCAACATCTGAAGGGTTTTCCCAGACCACGTCACATTTTTTTGGTCAACCTCCTTCATGCTGAAAATTTTAACCTCCTTTATATTACTATAGTGTGTTCATGTGGACTGCAATGAGACTATGATACAAAAGCACTCCTATTTCTCAATGCCCGTGAGGTACACTGTACTGTGTGCAATTATAATGCAAGAAACATTACATTATTACCAGGCTTCGCATGGATGTTATTCGAATGCTAAACACAGACTGAGTGGGAGGACAGGCTAGGCAAGTCATCCTGTTCTATAATAATCTGCATATAAACCAGAGGTTTAGCTACTGATTTCTTTAGTGCTCTCAATGTCTGCCTCACAGGTAGTCTATTTTTTTTGCTGTGTGAGTGTGTGGAAACAATTTCATAATATTTCTGAGGACTGATGAAAGACCGCTTTCGTAAGTTTCAGCTTAAGCAGAGACAGATAGTGTTATGAAGTTAAATAAAGAAGCAGATATCTTGCAGATCAGTCCTACCTGTTGATCCGTGTTGGCCTTCTGTGTTGGTACATGTGACTGCTCTGTCTGATGCAATGGGCCACTGTTGCCATGAAATCCATTCACTGGAAAGAGACACAGTGGAAGAAAGTGAGCTTGACAAGCTCAGAAATAAGAAATGAGCTATTCATATCATCAGGTTGCTCTTGACTTCAGAAAAAGGTCATGTCTTGGGTGATTGAAATTTCTAGATAGTGTTGCTAAGGAAATGCACAAAATGCATGTGTACATTCATTACTGAAGGCATGACAACACCAAAACAGACATGCCAAAAGTGTTGTGAGAAGCACTCTCTTTGTGGTATTTTTACTTCCTCACCATTTTCATGGCACCTTCCTGTGCTGAGTACAATTTCAACTTCCTTGCCAGTATATTTAGGACTGAAAGAAAAGCATATTTTGTGATTGTGCTTGAAAACACACCACTCTATTCTATTATAACAGAAGGTGGGTAGGCGCAAATGTCACCCTCTCAGGGGCCTTATTTAATCTTCAAAAACACCAGGACAAAGTATACACAGTGGCAATTCGGCAAAGAATAGCCAACTTTAGTCTTTTGATCAAATCTCAACGCGTGAATCAAAGTGCCTGACAAGCACTCCCTTGAAAGTGTGTGGTGCTCCTCATGCTCACATGCTCATGTGAGTCAGTAAAGACAACAATACATGCTCATGAGTGCTGAAGCCTCTAATAAGACACATCCTTATGTGATGTCCTCATCCTGAACACATTTACAGTTTCCTTCCTCCATTTATATCAAGTGACACTGATCTCTCAGGGCTGTGTCACAATTGCATTAGTTTCTGCACAGCAGTTGCAACATTTTTAATTGCTTGCAAATTCTATTATATCCCCACTAAAGGAAAGGAAGGTTCCTCTTTCCTGTACTTCTCTGCTAAGAAAACACTCACTGGTCACTTTATTAGGAACACCTGTAGACATGCTCATTCATGTCATTCATTATCCAATCAGCCAATCATCATCATCATCATCATCACCATGCAGATACAGGTAAAGAGCTTCAGATAATGTTCACATCAAACAACAGAATGGGGGGAAAATATGATCACACTGACTTTGACTGTGGTATGTTTTTGGTGCCAGACGGGCTCGTTTGAGTATTTCAGAAACTGCTGACCTCTTAAGATTTTCATTCACAACAGTCTCTAGAGTTTACATGGAATGGTGCGAGAAACAAAGACACAAACAAAAAAATCCAGTGAGTGGCTGATCTACAAGTGGAAATGCCTTGTTGATGAGACAGGTCAGAAGAGAATGGCAAGACTGGTTAGAGTTGATAGGAAGACTATAGTAACTGAAATAACCACTCTTTACAACTGTGGTGAGCGGAAAGGCATCTCAGAATGCAGAACATGTTAAACCTTGAGGCGGATGGGCTACAACAACAAAAGACACATCAGGTTTCACTCCTATCAGCCAAGAACAGGCTATACTGGGTACAGGCATACCTAAACTGGACAGTCAAAGACTGGATAAAAGTCACCTGGTCTGATGAATCTCAATTTCTGCAGAAGCACACAGATGGAAAGGTCAGACTTTGTCATCAACAGCATGAATCCATAGACCCAACCTGCCTTGTGTCAACAGTTCAGGCTGGTGGTGGTGTTATAGTGTGGGGAAAGTTTTCTTGGCATACATTGGGCCCCTTACTACCAATCGAGCCTCATTTGAATGCTGAGTATTGTTGCTGGCTATCCCTTTATGGCCACAATTCACCCATCTTATAATGGCTACTTCCATGATAACGCACCATGACACAAAGCAAATGTCATCGCAAACTGGTTCCATAAACATGACAATGAGCTCAATGTGCTTCACTGGCCTCCCCAGTCACCAGATCTGAATCCAGAGTACCTTTGGGATGTGGTAGAACAGGAAGTTCCGAGCACAAATGCGCAACTGATAAATATGCAACAATTATGTGATGCAGTCATGTTAACATGGACCAGAATCTCAAAGGAATGTTTCCAACATCGTGTGATTGTGGGAAGAATTGCTGCTAAGAATTAAGGCTGCTCTGGGAGCAAGGGGGGCAGGGAGAAGGGGATGTATCCTACAAAGTGTTAGTATGATGTTCCTAATAAAGTACAATGATGTGAATTTGAGCAAGAACACTGCAAGCCTACATGTGGCTAAAGTGAGTCTCCCATGAAGGCTATTAAAATGGCAGGGGAATCTTTATCTATTGCATTTATAGGTTCAGCTTAATCACACACCCCAGAGTGACAAAGATTGCATCACTGTGCTGGCTCTATTTATGGCATTGCTAGACCACAGAAGGATGCCATAAAGTCAGCAATGCACAAGTTTAAAATCGAGAGTGTTAATCAAACCTCGGGCACCTTCAGGGACTCATGGTGTGGATGAGTGTGTGGGCGGTTGTTGCATAATAAGAATGAGAGGAAAAGAAGGTTAATACAATGCACTACATTTATACCACATATTACACCACTACTATCATAGAAATCATGCATTTATTCATGAAAATGTATAAATACAGTCAACTCCAGAATTGTTGGCAGCCTTCATGAAAATGAGCAAAACTGAATAANTAAGCTTTAAATATACAGTGGCAATATTTTAACACCATAGTTTTCGAACATTTCAAACAAAGGTTTCTTAAGTAGTGCAATTTTTCTGCAAAACACTAGTTTTAAGCTTTCTTTCTTTCTTTCTTTCTTTCTTTTTTTTTTTTTGAAGAAGCTTCCTGAGAATTTTGGAGAATAACATCCCTGAGCCTTGAGCCAAGATACTTTGGAGACACTTGTGGAGCGAATTTGGGCTACTCCTCCATAAACTGTCTTGTTCAATTCACAACATGTGTTTGTAATATGGTTTAAATCCAGAAACAATACAAAACATTGCTTTTGTGTTCACTATGTTGATTTGGAGGCATGTTTGAGGTCATTATCTTATTGAAACATACGTTTATGGTAGAGACTTAACCTCCTAGCAGAGGCAACCAGGTTTTAGGCTTTCATCTATTCTAGACTTTTAAAACATTTAAGTGGCCCTGAAGGTTCTTAAATATATCCAATATCTTATTTTTGCAGGTACTTATTTTTGTAGTGTATTATCAGGGGTTCCTGTGCAAAGTAAAAATATAAATACTCTGGCCCACAACATTCTAGCGTTTTCATACACTGCAGATTTGCCTTCAGAGCATTCAGTGTCATAATCAATCTTTGTGAATTTAAAGCTGACCAAAATGCAGCTTCTTCTAAGTCATAAGGTACTAAGACTAATTGTCCTGTTAGCAAATGTGGGAACCAACATCTAAAACATGAAAGCAGACTCACCCGTTGGTAAGGAGTTCTTATGTCGCAATAATGTTCTGGGTGTCCCAGGGACACTGGAAGGCCTTTCCCATGTAGTCTCTGCAACAGAATGAGAGAATGGTAGAATGTTTCCAGCAAATTACATCAACTAAGAAGAGTGCTGTGATGGACCTGAATGTTGCACTATTTCATTGTAGCAAAAGCAATCTGGATAATCTACACCCCTTTAATAAGTGGTTTGCATAGCTTGAACTGACTGAATTGTGGTGAATACTGAATTGAGTGGCATGTATTAAGATTTGGCTTGCAAAATAAATCTGACCATGGTTGTGCTAGTTAGCAGTGGCTCAGATATCTCCAGTACACAAACTGATGCAGGAGAGTGAGCACTAGAATAAATTAAAAGCCAAAGTGAAACAGGACTGATAATGTTATCTACATGGCTTTGTGCAAAGCTTTGACATGCGTCTCTTTCAGTGCTTGCCAATGAAGAAAGCAAAGCCCAAGCCATCAGTTTAGCACGAATGGCATGCATGGAGAAGAGATTTGGCAGTGTGAGCCCAAGATCTTTCAGAAATGATTTACTATGTCATCAGAGGGCATTCATCATACGACTTTTCCTCTCCGCTTCTTTGAGTTCGTTCGTAATGAGGCAATCGATATTATGAAAGGCATCAGCTAAACTGGTGATGATAATGTAATTGCCTGCAGACTGCTAATGTAGAGAAGACATGTTTCCTTCTCATAAACGTCAATAATGTTATGTAACTCTAATTAGCATGTCAACGATGCCGTTCTGATTAGGTTTATTCTGTTTGCTAATGCACAACCAATCCTAAATCGGTCCTCCCGTCACTTTCCTCCGTCTGACTCGAATATCAATGGGCCACTTTAGATACTGTGGGTATTCATCATCATAAAATCGAAGCATAGAAAAGACGAAAGTCTATGCAGAATCAGTCAGTGTCTTTGGAAATGTAATGAAAGACAAAAAAAAAAAAACTCATGCGGATCATTTAATAATCGGTGACTCTGAACTGGTTACCAAGCAACAAGCGTCTGCGCTAAACATAAATCAAATGATCTCGTTCAAACAAACGTCCTGCAACAAGACAGCAGGGCCAAGATTCCACCTCGATGTCCTCTGATCTATTTTTTTGAGT
The DNA here is from genome assembly GCA_037577455.1 of Pangasius macronema. NCBI lineage: Eukaryota > Metazoa > Chordata > Actinopteri > Siluriformes > Pangasiidae > Pangasius > Pangasius macronema. The sequence goes on from CM074956.1 coordinate 7,783,856, forward strand.
GATTTTCTACAACAACAGGGAGGATATTACATACTTCTGGTCTATAATGAAGATAAGCTGTAAATATTGCCCTAGTTATGTCTAGTTATGAAGTCCATCTTTTATTTATCGCCATCTGTAACAGCTTCGGCTGTGGTGCCTGCTGTTCCTGCCTGACAATTTACCCAAAGGCATAGCCTTCATTATTCGTTGATCATAAGCAATTTCACCATATGCTATTTCCAAAAATGTGTCATTTACCGTGGCATTCATGTGTATTTATACACTAGATGAAACATTTACGTTCAGGTATGTAATTTATAAGTCAAGTTTTACTGTTAAGGTCCAAAATCACAAGCTTTTCTTAAACGGACTTTAAAACCTTTTCTAATCAACAACCCAAAGACTAAAGGACAAACTCCCCAAAGCATGGAAAGAAAAGTAAAAAGTAGGGATGCATTCATACTAATACTGGTATCGTATGTCCGATCAATACCTTGCTCATTCACTCATACTCGTATTCATAAAAAATGCATCCAAAAATAATACACAATTCTATGTGATGTGAGCCTAGTGTGTGTTGTTGCATACAATGACCAGATGACATGAAATGGCAATAGCTATAAAACCATAGCAGACTGCAGACAGTGCTCTGTGAAAATATCAAGGAGAGGAACTACATCTGACTACATTTTAAGCTTAAAATTCAGCAGGAGGACTTTATTGCTAGCAGCACATGCAATACTGGCATAGCGCTAGGTGAGTGAAAATAACAGATCTTACACCATATATTATTCTTGAGAATCCAGTCTTCTTCTTGACAATCAAAACTATCACTTCTTGGCAACGAGGGATCCCAACACATTGAAAACAATGAAACAAACTTTACAGCTGTGTAGAAGCGCTATGCAGCTAGCTATTACACTTCATTTAAAATCAGCTAGCTAATGTTATAAAGAATGCCCCTGATTCCTGTATACTATGTAGGTTCCTCATTAATTATTAGTTTTGGTATCAGAATTGATGAATATACCTGTTAAAAAACGTACTAGTACTTATACTCAGGTTAAAAATATATTCCTCAGGAAAAGGCCTAAGCCTTAGACTTAAAAAAGGGTATACGACAGAAGAGATCTGTAGATCTGGTCAGTACATAACAATAATGGATCAGCACTATATAATATTCATAGTCTCCTCAGCCACTTCAATTTCACTGATTTGGAAGTCTCTGTTCTGGCTCATGCGTTTTTGACCAATGGACTGGAGTTTTATTATGGGATGATGGGTATAACCACCAGAGATCTGAACGAGAAAGCTGCTGCACAGAACAGGAAGGAAGCCACACAACACAACCCCCCCCCCACACACACACACACACACACTCTCACACTCTACTCATCATGTCACCATGTAAACCAAACAACAAAGCAAAACTTAATCGGAGCCTATCTGACATGAGACCCTCAAAAACCATATTAAAAGCCTGCAAACTCAAGCTCGGTTTATTGTGAAATGACCCATAATGGTTTTCCTCACTGTTCACTGAATGTGTTTCCTCCAATGCAAATCTCATAACGGTCATGTCTTCAAACGGTGACAGAGCACAGACTAAACAGATTAGAAATGTAGGCGATTTTATAATAGGTACGTTCCAGTACATTAGTCAGTGGCGGATTTATGTGAATGACTGGTTGGCGTTCATATGATTTCTTGTTTACACATTAACGAGTTTAGTGAGCACTGTGGAATTAGCTTTATAGGGACCAGCTGCCTCTAACTGAAGGTAGAGTACAGGCTGTTTTTAGCTTTCAGGGCCACTGAAACCGATGTCAGGTCAAAGCACCAGCAACCAAAACGCCTTAATATTCTTAAATTAAGAGCTACTGATGTATGAGATGACTCATTCTGACTCATAACATCCATTCGCTAAATGCTCATAAACTGTTAACAACAATGATGGTAGCTGCATAAGTTTAACTTCTGTACAGTTACCAAAGTCTTACTGAATTATTTTTACTCTTTCACAGATTCTGTATAGTCCGTAAAGCATTTCAAGTAATGTCACATTGTATAATTACTGCCATTTTGAGATACACTTCCTAGTTGTTGCATAATGTAGCTAGCAACAGATGCTCCCTGTCATGCTGCCTCGTAGCAGTGTTAGCTGGCTAGCTACGTTTAGGGATACCTGGCAAGTTTACCTTAGCAGCAAGCATTGCTAATACTAACCTTTGCTAGTGCTCGCTAACACTAGCAAAGGTTAGTTAGCTAATATTGATTTACCCTCCCTATGGTATAAAAGTTTTTTTTTCTCCTCCTGAAGAAACAAATCTGGGATCCTTTACAGGCCCAGGCATGAAGAGCCAGTAGTTTTCTGTGCTTTTAAATGCTTTTTAAAAGGTATGTACTGCATATGACGCATGTATAGTATATGAGGCATGTTTATCATATACAGTATATATGCTATGATGNATAAGTGGGTCAGCAGTTTAGGGGAAAGTGCATAAGGATCACAGCATATTACGTTGTAGTACAAGTACTTTTATTCTCTTCCAAAGTAAGGTGAGTAGTTTTTGCTACCTTTCACTTCCCGTTACATTCGTGGTGTGCAGCAAAGCCAGAATTTCTGTCGCAAAAATGGCAACCTCATTAGACAAATCATGTGACTAAAATGCTAGGAAGTTAGCATTGACTAGACTACACTTACTCAGTTTCAGCTACATTTGCTTTAGGCTAGAATGACTCAGAAACAAATATACAGTAAAAATGTGAACAGGGACAGTCAATAGTGAAAATTATAGCCCAACTAATTCTGTTCTTAGCCCAATTCCTCATTTAGTCATCTGGAGAATAAACAGATGGATGCATTTTGGGTGGAGAAAGAGGACGTAGCTCTTAGCCTAATTCCTCATTTAGTCATCTTGAGAATGCACAGATGGATGCCGTGTGGGTGGAGAAACAGGACGACAATTCACTGAGAAACAGACACAATGCTGATTGTTTCAATGCAATGTGTGGAGACAATAGGAGATATCTTGAACAAGCCTCTGATCTAATGACACCGCCCTGTACCAGCCTCACACACTCTGCACAGCAATACTTGGGCATTGACAATATAAGCAGGCCTGTTGTTAATTATGACTTCAGTGCATGCGGCTTGACCTTAAGCTATGAAAAGTAATGAATGTGCTGTAAAAGGTGGCATGGGTAGCTTTTCGACTCCCAGCACCAGGGTCCCTAGATTGATCCTCAGCTTGGGTAACTGTTTGTATGCAGTTCCTGTGTATGTTCTGATGATATTCTCCCACTGTCCCATATTCTCAACGTTTCCTCTTGTGGTAAACTTCAAACTGGACAGTCTGAACTGTAGGATTTGTGATTGTATTGTGGGTAAATACATTCAGATGGGCTCACCATTGCTTACAGTGTTGACGTAGTACTTCCTTCCCTGTGGTGACATGTAACACTTCCAGTCTTTGGGCAATGGACTTTGGCAAGGCTCCTCACCAGGCAACACGCTCAAGGAGGCAGATTTCTGGATGAACAAGTCAGAGTAGCTTATTATAGAGACATGTTACGCAGAAAACATTTACTCACTCCATCACCTGATAATACAGCAGGTACTAAGAATTCACTACTGTAAACTGTTTTCATTTTATCAGTTATAAAAGACTAATATCTTCATCATCATTCTTCAAATGGCATCACATTAAGCAAATGATGAGCAAATTACATTCTGATGTATTTTAATTTCATTAGACATTCTCAAACACTGAACTAGTTCATAATGTATTCTTGATCCGAATATATAAGTTGAATAAACCTATGTATTACCTTTAAATAGATGATGTAATCATTTTTTAATTATTAGCTTTACTAAACTGTAACAATGTCACTAGTATTTTACTTAAGAAGCACAATCACAGACAATAATTCATGAAGTGCGGCACAGTCTGGAATTTCCTCACTGCCGTTATCTGCTGTCTGGATTTGGCCTCTGTGAAACCTCACTGCATTTCAGCTGTGGCATTTACCAATGTTTTTCTAAAGCTTAGCTCATAGAGGTTTTCCCATCCATAATTTTCCTCAGTCAGGAATGCTGGAAATGTAGGAGGAACGCTCTCCAATGCAAAACACCACACTAAATTACATATATAGCATCCATAGGGAGAAATGTAGGCCTACACAAGGCTATCCTGTTATCCAGTTATCCAGTGTAAATTCAAAATATAGAACTGATCTTGAAATATTATTTTACCTTATTACTAAATCAGAATGTCTTCAGTGGTCTCAAAACCAAACTGGAAAATCCTTTATATTTTAAAAACAAGCCAGTTCCCCTTCCTTGTGAGCAACTGCATACAAGTGAGAACGTTCAGCAGTCCTAGTAAAGAAGAATGTTCTAGTAGCAAAACTAATGACTCAAAACTGTTGGCTGTGATCTAAGCCTCCATCTCCTTCTAATAAATCATTAGTAAAAGTTACTGGCTTGGAACGTTGCTATTAGTCTTCTCCATGTAAAGTGGGAACCTCACCATTTATTATTTAATTTCATGCAGATGTGAATAATGGGGTGAAAAATGTAAAGACATATGAAAATGTGTTGCATGAAACCATTAAAAAGGGGAAAGTAGCTAATGCATGCTCAAACTGTTGCTGGAAGTCACCAAATTACATCATAGACTAATTTCCATATTTGCTGAATCATCATCATGAATCATTTGCATATCAAAACATGTTACATGAATAAGGAAGATTTTCTGAAGACCCTTAGAATAGAATAGAGTTTTAGCAGAATCTAAAATAATATATTATTACTTATAGAAAAAAGAAGTCTTTGGTCATGAAACTACAAACTGACTTTTTAGGTAATTACAAAATATCATAATGCACACCAAGGAAAACAGTTATAGATGGAATATCTAACTTTTATTACTTGTAAATGTTTCCAAGTAGAGAGTTTAAAATGTTTAAAATGGTATGAATGGGACTCAGTTTGTAGTTTCATGACAAAACACTTCACAACAATGGTGATCAGGGATTAGCTGCTGTGAACAATGGTGATCATGATTAGTTTTTGGGAACGGTGGTGATCAGGGATTAGGTGTGAACAATAGTGATCAGTGATTAGTTGTTGTGAACAATGGTGATCAGGGATTGGTCGTTGTGACTATAAGCTCATGCAAGCGCAACTTGGTCAGGCTTTACACACTGGTAGTGAGTAGACCGAACCCAGCAGCTGAGACGTGAGCTGGAGAGCCATATCGAGGGCAGGAGTGTAACTAACATCTGCTCAAAACTTTTATGCTAGGCTCCTTTTTGAAAAAAGTCTCTAAAGAGGTTTAATATTTGCCAAATCTAGTGATAAAGTCACAAAGTTGCCAACACTGATTCCGTATCATTTGGAAAATACATCTAATAAATAAACAATTAAGTAAGTGCAAAGTAATAAAAGAAGACACAAAATCACACTCATAAACTACACAAATAATCAAACACATTGTGTAAAAGTCAATTCAGCCGCATTATATAATGCAGAACCCCTGAAGGCTAACTTACAGCTCTTATGATAATTTGATTGCCCATGATGTTGTGCACCACACAGTGTTACGAAAACAGCCATTAAACATTCAAGTCCTCACATGCGTGAACAGGGTTAGTCATTTAGACACCCATCATTGCAAGCTTATCCTCCTACAACTGATCCGGATCCAAGTCTAAATCTTTTCGGACCTTCCAGGATAGTTTTGACATGTCCGACATTTGTTAAGGGAAGGAGAGACCGACACAAATAACTTTATGTCACATAATGTCTCATCCTCTCTGGGTCTGTTTCCTGAGAAAATACAGAATGCACATGCCAATTCTGATAAATACTATTTATCTACTGAAAAGGACACATGGTTCCCACACTCAAGGCTGGAAAAAATATATTTCAAAGCTTTCCTTGCATTCCATTGCTATCCTGCTGGGAAAGTCAGCAATAACCTGTCGAGGAAAGAATGCTTCAAATACCTTAACACATAGATGAGGCACAGAATAATCTTTACATTTGAGCTTTCCATTTTTGGAGACATGGCAACAGTAAACAGTTATTATTTACACCATTTCCATGGAGACAAAGACAGAGCTCTCTAACAGAGAAGTGTTTGTGGTCACTAAGATTGACCAGATAAAATCGCTACATGCATAACTATAAGTATGCTGTGGAAATAAAACAATATCTTACATTAGATTTACTTCTTTCTATAGAGAAATCAATACTTTTATATTAAAAATCTTATTTTTAATATAAATGGTTGTCATACAAGAATGAACTTTTATTTTAGTCTTCTCAGCCGTTTTACTGTAAACGACTGTGAGTCACTGTTATCTCTCTAATCCAGAGTTGCATTAAACTAAACTAAAAATTTCAACAGAGATTTACAGAAAAGTCCTTATGCAGCACGCTCATTCCTCATGCCTGAGTGAGTCAGTCTTTCCTGAGCCAAACAGAGATCTGTTAACATGACCCATGCACAGAGCACATGATGTTCCATGACCATGATCCCACCATCTGCACAAAAAAGATCATGTTTGGGTCAACCAGGATGAGGAGCTCAGCAACATGCTGAATAATTAAGCAAAATTGCACAAGCAAGAGTGCTGTCGTACTTAATATCAGAACTGCTGTGATTCGGCACGGGGCCATAGGGCAGAGGAGTTATTACTTTAGAGAGGATGTAACAGTTTCATAAACTAGAACATAAGATCAAGTAACTGACATTTCAGACAAATATTTTGTTTATTTTTGGTCCATCAATGAAAATAGTTCCCAAAGAAGCCACAACTGGCTAGAGCATTGCATGTTGCTATGCAACACACAGACCTACTGACCATAGTAACCGAAGTAACAGCTTCAGTATAACAAACTATTGCTAGAATTAGAAGTTTATTTAGCGAACACAGACAAGCAGAATGATACAAACTAAATAATTATGTGATTTATGTTTTATACAACAGTTAGTTCCAGTCCACTAATTTGATTGTTCGATTTGGCCATATTCTGACCAAAACGTCACTTACTCAATATTAATTTCTTGTTTATAGAACTGTTGTATAGAAGCAATATCATACTCTCAATCATACAGTTCTACTGAATATTGGCACGGCTGTGATTAGCTATGGCACTCACCCGGCGGGCTCATACCTACAGCCGAATCACAGCCAGCAGTCTTGGAAAGGTGCTTGACCAATCAAATAGTATCAGACAATTTTAACCCTGGAATTTAGGGTTATCTATTTGAAATTTAACCCTGATGTAATGTCTTTAACCTACCAAAGTTGTTTTGATTTTATATTCATTCATTCATTCATTAATTTGTCTTCATAACTGCTTATCATGGTCAGGGTGCTGCCAGTCCAAAGCAGGAAACTCAATGATGCCTTTTTAGTAATTTAGTGTATTACCTAATATTCCCCTTGACTCTTGCTGATATTTTTNGAAAGGTGTCGGGAGTTCTGTGTGATAGAAAAATATCAGCAAGAATCAAGGGGAAGGTGTACAAGACAGTGGTGAGACCAGCCATGCTGTATGGTTTAAAGACTGTGGCACTGAGGAAGAGATCGGAGTCAGAGCTAGAGGTAGCAAAGCTAAAGATGTTGAGGTTCTCTTTGGGAGTGACAAGGTTGGACAGGATTAGAAACAAGTACATCAGAAGGACAGTTCATGTTGGATGTTTGGGGGACAAAGTTAGGGAGGCCAGATTAAGATGGTTTGGACATGTTTAGAGGAGGGAGAGTGAGCATATTGGTAGGCGAATGTTGGACATGGAGCTGCAAGTGTGAGTTACACTCACCATCCAATTTAATTGGAAAAATTGTACTCCTGCTCATTTATGCAGTTATCCAATCAGCTAATCATGTGGCAGATTTGCAGCACAATACATAAAACGATGCAGATACAGGTCAAGAGATTCAGTTAATGTTCATGTCAAACATCAACATGGGGAAAGATGTGATCTCTGTGACTTTAACCCTGGCATGATTGTTTGTGCCAGATGGGGTGGTTTGAGTATTTAAGAAAGTTAGTTAGTTTACACTAACAGTCTAGAGTTTACACAGAATGGTCCGAAAAACAAAAAACACTGAATGAACGACAGTTTTGTGGGTGGAAACACCTTGTTGATGAGACAGACCAGAGGAGAATGGCCAGACTGGTCTGAGCTGACAGGAAGTGTATAATAACTGAATTAGGCACTCTTTACAACCATGGTGCGCAGAAATGCATCTCAGAATGCACAACACATCAAACCTTGAAGTGGATGGGCTTCGACAGCAGAAGACTACATCAGGTTAGACACATGTCAGCCAAGAACAAGAATCTGAGGCCAGCATGAGACAGACTCACCAAAACTGGACAGTTGAAGACAGGAAAAGAACAGGTGATTTCTTTTCCTTCTTATCTTCAACTGCCCATTTAGGGGAACCTGTGCCCATGGCAGCCTCAGTTTCCTGTTCTTAGCTAACAGGCATGGAACCTAATGTGGACTTCTGCGGCTTTGGACCAAACATCTCAAGGTTCAATGTTTTGTGCATGCTGTAAAGAGTGACTACTTGAGTTACTATATCCTTCCTGTAAACTTGAAATAATTTGGCCATTTCCCCCTGACCACTCTCATCAACAAGGCTTTACTGCCCACAGAACTGTTGCTTACTCAATGTTTTTTGTTTTTCACACCATTCTGTGTAAACTCTAGAGACTGTTTTGTGAAAATTCCAGGAGACTAGCAGTTTACAGCATACTCAAACCAGTATATCTGGCACCAACAACCATGCCACAATCAAAATCACAGAGATCACATTTTTTCTTCATTCTGATGTTTGATGTGAACATTAACTGGAGCTCTTGATCTGTATCTGCATGATTTTTTTGCACTGTGCTGCTGCCACATTTGGCTGATTAGATAACTGCATGAATGTGCTAGTGTACAGGTTTTCCTAATAAAATGAACTACGAATGTACATAGAAGGATATGCAAACAGACTTGAAAACAAAGATTTCATAAAAAAATTTCCTTTAATTTGCACCTCCAGCTTGTGTGTTGTTTAAACATTCACTTTAATAACATGACATTTTTACACTAGGTTATTATACTGTGGAAATTCTTTTAACATCCATAATCTAATGCACTTTTAATGGAAAAATATGAAACTGTTTGACAGTATTGCTAAAGGAAAGCTTCATGCTAACCGGTCAGAAGACACAAAACAAATCAATACCCTGAAAGCATTTTTTTGTATAACTACAAAAAAATTGACACTATTATTTTTAAAATAGAATCTGAAGCTAAGGGTTATGATACCTGATAGTTGCTCTACAAATTAATACATGTAACCTAAGCACAATAATTTAGAAGATTCACTTTTTCATCATGGATCATGAAAATTGAGCTTGTGCAAGTTTCAGTAAGCTCTTTTAAGGCCATTAAAAGAAACTCATTTTGTAACGTGATCACAGACTACCAGCTAAATTCATAGCCTTGTAGTCTGTATGTGCAACTCTAGCAGCGCCGACTTGGTTGATCATTGTATTTTTGTTAACAGAGGACACTGTACTTTACCCTCTTTCAGGTAAAGAGCTCATTCATCTGTATGATTGAGAGCTTTTATTAACCAAAATAAATGAACATGGAAATGACAGGTGTGAATCTGAGACTGGAGAAAATGTTTGGTTGCTGCTCATTGGGAACGTAAGAATAGAGCTGACACACATAAAATGATGCAAAAAGAACATCTAGTGAATTACAAGAAATCCACACTGCTCAGTGGACTCTCCTCACATACCTGTCCATTGTAATCTGAGATGCAATGCTTGTCTCTCTCCACATAATGCACACCAACAACAGAACCTTTTTCTATTCTTTCCTTCTCGCATTCATTGTCAGAGAACTCGAAGTCCCACTTTTCTCTGTTCCGTCGCAGGACTGTGTAGGCATAATGTGGTCTTGGTCTGCCAGGTGCAGTCCAGCCCTGAGGAATGTGGATTGTAGAATCAGCAAAAAATAAGAGCATCCCTGAAAAAGAATCAAAGTATCTACCATCTAGAAAAAAATCAATAATGAAGCACATTAAATAAAGCAATATACAGCATTACAAAAAGCAATTTGTGGAAAAAAAAAGTTATTAAATTTCCAGCATGAGATGATTTACACACTTGCTGAGGGAGAAGCCCTACCTTAGCTTCTCTTTGACACTGACGTTGACGGCACTTCTGTCTTTTTTTATTGCTTCCACCAAATTTGGGTTTATCTATGCAGTAATCACAGGTTCCACAGTCTGCTTTGGCCACACAGCCTTTACATCGCCCACATGAACGTCGAAACCTCCTCAGCAATCCCTGTAGAGGACACACGTGCAGACGCAATGTAAGACCTTCACAAGCCTGCTTCAGAATTGAGCAATGTAGATCTGTCTGTTTAAATCTGCAAAAGCAGACATTGGGCACACTGACCTCTTTCTGCTGTAATATTTTCTACCAAATTGTAATATAAATAATTAAAATGTTATAAATTATATGTAGTGTTTTCTATTTAATCAATGAAAGAAAAACAAACAATGCAATGTCTGGGCAACTCACTTAAGGCTACAACCAATGATCATACAAATAAAATTTGCCTGAATAAAAATTAAATTAACTTGAATGAAAAATAGCAGAGGCGTGTACAAAAGAAATTAGCTTTTGGTAGCAGTTAAAGTTTGCTTGTGAATAAAATACAGACTGGTAACTGTTAAATCTGATAATCCTGTGTTTGCAACTTTTTGCTCAGTCCCAATCCACACCTCTATTTCAAAATACATTTTATATTAATTACATAATACATTTTATTAATTTGTTGGAAGATAACTGGTCAGAATAATATTAGGTAATTCTATAAACCCTCTATGTTGTTTTTCAAATAAATAAATAAAGGCCAAGGCATTTTTTAATTGTTTAACATTTTGTGTGTTAAAAATATATTAACTCTATGCACCTCTAATTATTTTGTACTACATAGATTGTGCTTGGCAAAATGTGACTTCAGCTATTTTTTTGTTCATTCCGATTGTCTTCAGCAGTCATTAGGCAAGGCCATGGTTAAAATAATGCAGGGGAAAGAAGGTGAATAATGACCAGTATATCCATCTCTTACTTTTGGTGTCAATATCACACTCATAGTTCATGAGAACAAGTATTAATAGATTTTCAGGGCTTAAAAAAAAAAAAACATATAATAAAATACCCCACAAGGTTCTATTTTAGGTTTCTTATGTCACAGGGCAGTGTAAGCACTTGGTGGAAAGCACCATCTGCCCTCTTCTGCTTACATGAGCTCACAGATTGGTCAGCGTCACTCTGATTGACAAAGGCTCTCTTGAACTCCCAGCCACAGGGCAAATGCTTTTCACTCAGGAGCCAATATTCAGCTAAGAAAAATGGAAGAATGTGTATAAGACTGTTTTTAAATAACTAATGTTTTTATTTATTTTCTTTAGCCAAAGTGTCTTTTTGCTTTCAAGAATTGAAATACTACATCTGGTATTAGTATCAAAGTTAAAATCTTGGTACTATAACAACCCTAACTGTATACTTCTCAAGAAATACCATTTTGTAATATGGATCATGATGCATCCTTCTCCACCATATAGATAACTCTGACGGCTGTGAGGCAAGTAATACACAATCAATGACAATTCAGGGCATAGTTACTAAGCAAATAAGCAAAACTTCTGTCCATCAAAAAATGCTTGTCAATTGCTATCATGTTAACGGTTAGCTTTATACCACTAGCCATTTTATGCTTTAATTGTGATCCTGTGCTTAGTTCCGTGTTTGTCAATCATGTGATCACTGATGACACATGTCTTTGTTCACCAACATCAGAGCTTTCGAGGTTGATGACGCAGGATATTTCTGATCTACTGTGTGATGTGTGTGTTTGAAAATCTTCCACCAATCCTAACCTGAATGTTTTAATGAAAAATCCTATGTGCTGTAGCTTAAAAATGTATTCTCATCCTGGCCCCCATAAATAGATAACTAGTCAGTCTGATGAGCATGCCTAAGTAAGTTTGAAAGAATACCATACATCATAGAAAGTACAGACTAACTGTTCCCTGTTGAGCATATATCTTACCTCACTGTCGTTTTCTTCATAAAATGGTGACTGATCATCTGAGTCACTGTACTGTGGAACAAGACTTGATTATAGAACAAATTATGCATATATTTCTTTTGTTTAAAATCAAAGTAAAGAACTGTCAATAATTAATGTCAATATCACCTGTGATTCCTTAAAGTCTGGCAGTGATGGCTGAAAAAGAATTGTAAGAGAGAACTTCAGCGATCTTTATACTATTATGTACAATGTACAAAAGGTATACATCTTTTTCCTAAAGTTTTTTTATATCCAGCTGTAGCACACTTTGTATTTTCAGTCTTCATCAGCTAGGGAATTGTGGGGTTTTTAACAGAAAATAATACGATACAACGATCAGAGGTTTTACAAATTTTAGAGATAACCATTTAGCAAACTCCATTCCTCAGCTAGGTAGAAGATATGAGGTTACGGCTTTAATTTAACTAACATGGGAGAATGGTATTCACTACACTATATAGGCATTTTTTTCTTTCAGTGAATACTATATAAATACGTGATGTCATACTTGCTAATATGATTATGCATTTTAATTTTAAAGCGTAAAATGCTTTTGATTAACAAAATTACCAGGCGTCAGTATCCTGTATACTTGACTCTGTCCTACTAATTAAACAGGGAACTAATAAACTTCAATTACTAATCATCTATGAAATAAAAGGGTGCTATTGTTGTTTAATCCATTTTAGAGAAAATAAACTGAATACGATGATGTAAATAGTATTGAATACCATGGTGTGGGGTAAAACTATTAGCCATGGCTACCTAAGCATCAATTCTGCCTACAAGTTCACAAGTTTATAACTTCAAATTTGAAAAAATGTATTAACTTAGCATACTCGATGAGGTATATCCAGAGGTGCCTGTTGGCTTTTTAAGAAACTCATCAATAGAAGCAGGACAAAGCTAGAGACGAAAGGTTTGCTTACCTTGGAGACTGTGTTAATAGTTTCTAATCCATCTGGTCTCTGTAGAAAACAAGAACTTTTAAGTTTCACAGAGCAGCTTTCCACAAATTATTTTTAAATATTCAAAATCAATAGTGCTGCAATTATCAATTAATTTATATGTAATTTATTACTAAAAAATTAAGTACTTCTTCTTCTTCTTCAAAAAAAAAACCCTATTCAGCTTTCATATCAATTAAAACTTGAAGTCAAGGTACTAACAATACTATTAGAAAGGTCATACATACGTGGACTAATGAACCACACTGTGCCAGAGGAAGCACATCATCCACTCTCCTCTAGAAAAGAAAGAGAGGAGAAGGTGAAAGAGAAGACCAGCAAAAAATACAATCTAAAAGATAATAATCAAATCTTTTCATCTATTTTTTCAGCAATCCTCATCACCTTGAGGGATGGACACAAGCACTTCCGCTTACGGCACCTAATAGGTCTTCGGTACTGAGGGTTCTGTTTTCCATTCCTGCAGCTGGCACAAACTCCACAGTCCTCAGTGAGCTGACACGCTCGACAAAACCCACAGGGAAGCCACTGGGAACAGAGTCAAAGGTTACATCTGCATCTTAAAAAATACTTCTAACAATTAGTATGCTAAGGACTTAGCATTACTTACTTTTCTAAATGTAATGTTGCGGTTATCTTTAGCTACACAAAGGGAGTGGGAGAAAAACAAAATGAATCCTAAACATTAAAAAAAACATGTATCTTAAACAATCACAGAGACTTTTTATAACAACTTTTTTGTGCTAACGTGCACTAGCATATGGAAGTATTTTACAAATCGACTGTTAAGCACTTTTCTGGATAAAAATGCTGTCATGTAAATAACTACATGTTGTAACTACTTTTATAATTAACAACAAACATTTAGTTACTTACAGGCATTGCATGCTTTACTGCATTTTTCACACATATTCTGTCCCTCTACACTTGTAAACGAGTTCCTACATCTTACACAGATGCTGAGACAAAAGAATGCAAAGAGAGAATCAAAGGTTTTGTACTGTTTTTTCCCCCAATATTCCCAATTTAAAAACACAAACCACGTATAATATGCTAGGGGTGTAAACCTCAGGCTTCCACACGATACCTTATTAATTGAAATCATATTTTAACAATTTGAAATTTGATTATACCACTGAATCTCCAGTGACAATTTGATTTAGTAGCCTCCAATCGATATGTGAACAACTCTGTTCAGAATCTAGGATAGGCCTACGCTTAACTTGCAAATGATGATCACATAGAGCAAAACTATTTTAAAAGCATCAGAGTTAAGCTCAAATCAACTTGTCTAAAAAATTATTTTTACGCCCACACATACGTTGTTTGTCCTTTTCTGATAATAACCAATTTATGACTGATGTATCAATTAATTTCAGTCATTGCCCTTTAAGTAGTCCAATCGTTACACTAAATTACACCAAACAACATAAGAAAACAAATACATGGATATGATCTGGAGGAAGAATACCCAAGACAGGAGTTAGACGGAATACAGGTAGGTTCATCCTCCAGGTTAGCAGGCACTTTTAAAGTCTGTGAAAGAAAGCCTGCATTAGAAGGGACATTCTGCCTTGTCGGAGCTGCTGGTTGGATTATGCGAGCTTGACTGGGGTGCTCATTAGATGTGCCAAGACTGGGAACATCCTTTTGAGTTGAGGAAGGACTTAGCCTCTGCTGAGCAAAGTGACTGAGGCTATATGGAGGGCCTGGACTATAAGTCCTGTCATAAGCCTCTGCTGCCTCATTGTGAAAACTGGACTCTGAGGAGAAACCACAGTCAGTTGGGGAAGAGTGGTCCATCTTCCTCTTCTACATGGTAAATATAAAAAGAAGAGCAAGTAGTATTATTTTCAAATTAAAATCCAAGTGTCAAAACATCTGTACTACTTTAATGCATTACAAACATACTAATTAAATTAATCCACTATTCAAATATTAATAGTTTCCTTAAAAGTTTCTTTAATTTATTTCACAGATTATAATTAGAATTATCAAAGATGGATTTTCTGGGTTGATATTTTAAAACATTACTTGGAGTCAAGTCAAATTTAAATTAATATGTGCTATTATAGTCTTTTCATTATCCTGACATGCTGCTGTCATGAAGTTCAACAATAAAAATGGACAGATTTTCCTGTCCATCCAACTCTGCTAAACAAGCTAACGTTGTGTCTCAAATTGCACACTTATGTTCTATCCTAGACTGTTAATGAGTACTAACACTAACTGGTTTTCTTTTTATAATTAGTGTTTGAATGAAAAAAAAAAACCTTCATATAGCCTTCAAACATACTTCAGACATTCAAAATGTCTGCTTTGTGCACCACTCCTCTGGATTTTCTAGATTAATAAATACTTTTAAATGTAAGGGCAGAGTTCCTGCTTTGAATAATCACGACGATAGTGGAAAGTTTATTTATTTAAAAATAAATAAACAAATAAACAAAACAAACAAGGAAAAAAACCCTGCTTTAGCTCTGACGTGCCATCTAGTGAACAACGAGTCAGCATATAGAGAGGAGGTGAAACATCTATCTGTCTGGTGTAAAGCCAACAACCTATCTCTGAACTTGGACAAAACTAAAGATATGGTTGTTGACTTTAGCAGAACACAGAGCGACCATTCTCCACTGAACATCGATGGATCCTCCGTGGAGATNCTCTACTTCCTAAGAAGGCTGAGGAAAGCCCATCTGCCACCCCCCATCCTGACCATGTTCTACAGAGGGACCATCAAAAGCATCCTGAGCACCTGCATCACTGCCTGGTTTGGGAATTGCACCGTCTTCAGTTCATTGATGTTTGAGGACATTAGTTTATGCACAGCTCCTTTGAAATCCTGCCACAGCTTCTCAATTGGGTTGAGGTCTGGACACTGACTTGCCTATTCCAACATCTTGAATTTCTTTCTTCTTTAGCCATTCAGACCTCAACTTCCTGGTGTGCTTGGGATCATTGTCCTGTTGCATGACCCTATTTCAGCTGAGGTTAAGCTCCTGGACAGATAACCTCACATTTGTCCCAAGAATATTCTGGTATAAATTGGAGTTCATTGCAATCTCACTGACTGCAAGTTTCCCAGGTCCTATGGCTGCAAAACAAACCCAAATCATCAGCCCTCCATCACCATGCTTCACAGTTGGTATGAGGTGTTTGTGGTGATACACTGTGTTTGGTTTTCACCAAACATGGCACTGTGCATGATGACCAAACATATTTTTCTTAGCCACCGTTCCATGAAAGCCATACTTAATCAGTGTTTCTCTGATTGTGCTATCATGAACATAAACGTTTAATGTGCTTACAGAGGCCTGTCTTTATATCTCTGAGCATTAAACAGTCTGACCTTGGACTGAATTTGGTGGGACGGCCACTCTTGGGAAGACTGGCAACTGTCTTGAAGGCTCATTTCAATCCTAGAAGTAGGAAGGGTGTGCGGTCCATTCCCTCGTTACTTCAAGACAAATGAAGCAGATAAAAGGTCTGGAGTTGATATCAGGTATTGAGTTGNTGGCTGGAGCTACCAATATGAAGTCCAAGGAGATCTCAATGCAAGTGAAGGAGGCCATCATTAGGCTGAAAATACAAACTAAATCTATAAGAGAGAGAGCAAAAACTTTATGGTTTTAGTTATTTGATAGGACGTCGCTTCACAGTGCAGGTGGATAATGACCCTAAACATACTGCGAAAGCAACTCAAGACTTTTTGAAGGCAANTGATCGCAGAATCCTTTCCTTGGTGAAGAAAAACCCCTTCACAACATCAACAGAAGTCAAGAATACTCTGGAGAAGGCAGGCGTATATAGGCGTATATAGTGTATAAATACTTCTGGACCTGACTGTATTTAAGAGCACACACACACACACACACACACACAGATTTTCATGGAAGTGAGTATTGGGCCAATGGTCTTTTTCCCATTCTTCTGCTTCTTTTGCTTTTTTTTTTTTTTAAATTATATGTGTATGTGCTTGCATGGATATTGTGTGTGTGTGTGTGTGTGTGTGTGTGTGTGTGTGTGTGTGTGTGTGTATTCACCTGTACACCTGCTCATTCATGTAACTATCCAGTTTTAGCCAATCATATGGCAGCAGCACAAAGCATAACATCATGCTGATACAGGTCAAGAGCTACAGGTCAGTTAATATTTACATCAAACATCAGAACGGGTAAAAAATCTCAACGTGATCTTAGTGGCTTTGACTACGGCATGGTTCATGGTGCCAGTTTGAGTATTTCTAACACGGCTGATATCCTCAGATTTTCACTCAACAGCAGGAAAAAAAATAAAAAAATCCCATTCTGCCAGCGCTGTAGATGAGAGAGGTCAGAGAAGACTGACAGAAACTGACAGTAACATAGCCACTCTGTGCAACCGTGCTGAGCAGAAAAGCATCTCAAAACACACAAGACATCGAACCTTGAGGTACAACAGCAGAAGACCACATCGGGTTCCACTCCTTTCAGCCAAGGACAGGACTCTGAGGCTGCACTGGAGCAGGTTTTCACCTTTTCTTATTATTTTTTTAATTTTCATTTAAAATTTTTCTTGTGCTGGAGGAGACGAGAGGAAGAAAAACACAGACGTTGTCGATAAATGTTATTTTAGAATTCTTTAAACAATACAAGTTTTTATGTTTTCTGGAAGTATCGACCTCAAACCACATCCAGCTCTTCAGTAATTAATATTTCAGGGCATTTAAATAAATAATCTTTAAATAATTAACACAATACAAATATGTAAGCCCTTAAAGTCTCAGATTATGATTTTGAAGCGTGTTTTTTGAGTAACTAATAGTAGGGTTGTGTGGTTATGAGCCTGAGGAGTGTGTAGTGTTGAGAAATTTCTTTATACATGAAATAAATACCAAAGAAAAATGTTTAGTCATATCACATCATCATAAACACCGTAGCCTTCAGTCTACCTAAACACCTGTATCATTTACCTTCTGTATATCTATTACTGTGTGTGTGTGTGTGTGTGTGTGTGTGTGTGTGTGTGATCCTGACAGCCACATGTTCATCACCACTGTTTAAAGGATTAACAAGTCCTGAGGCATTAATTGCTAATTGCTCTTAATTCCGCTTTAATGTCGGCCTGCCTGACCAAGCCCCGCCCCTCAGACCTGTCACTCAAACTCGCATTACCGTGGAAACAGCCGTGGCCTACTCTCCCAGGAGGATTACTGCTATACAACCAGACATGAGCTAATGAGCTAACACACACACACACACACACAGGGATAGAGAGAGAGGCACATCGGAAACAGAAGCTCATATTTACTAAAGAAATAGAGACAAAACCGTGTGTGTGTGTGTGTGTGTGTGTGTGTGTGTGTGTGTGTGTAATAGCACAGTATTTGACTCTGCATGCCATCTAGTTAAAACTGGAATATTAAAACGCCAATCCAGTGAGTCCCTGTGCCACAGATCTCTCTGAACTGCTGAAACAAGTGCAGAGAGAAACACAAACAGTGTGTAACAAGTGGAAATGGTATCAGAGAGAGAGAGAGAGAGAGAGAGAATGAGAAAGAGGCAGACTGTGTGTGTTTGTGTGTGAGTGAGCAAGAGAGAGGCAGACAAAGTGTGTGTGCGTGTGTGAGAGAGAGACGGAGAAACTGAGAGAACGAAAGATAGAGAGCAAGAAATAGAGAGAGAGGGAAATAGAGTAAGAAGGAGAGAGACAGAGACAGAGTGATAGAGAAAGGGAAAGAGTGAGACAGTAAGACAGAGAGAGACACAGAGAATGAGTGAATTCTCTCACTTATCTTTTGTCTTGTTGTATGGATGAAGCAGGACACACACCTTCTACACTTATATCTGGATCCACCCGTTACACCTGTTTGGTTCTCTGGCCAAAAGTGGAACTAAATCTTAGGAGTACGTAGTTCCAGGATGGTTCATTTGGTAGTGGAAATTATGACAAATGTACCACACTGTACCGTACTTTACCATACCGTACCATACTAATACCGTACTGTACTGTACCATACCATACTAATACCGTACTGTACTTTACCATACTAATACCACACTGTACCGTACTTTACCATACCATACCATACTAATACCACACTGTACTGTACTGTACCATACCATACTAATACCGTACTGTACTATGCCATACCGTACCATACTAATACCACACTGTACCGTACTTTACCATACCATACTAATACTGTACCGTACTTTACCATACCGTACTAATACCGTACTCTACTGTATCATGCCGTACCATACTAATACTGTACTGGAGTTTCAGGTGAGAAAGCATTCACTTCCCTTCATTCGCACAATGTGTACTGGTTTGAGGCTGATTATTATCTGCAGGGCTAGAGAGAGAGAGAGAGAGAGAGAGAGAGAGAGAGAGAGAGTAAGCATGTGTGTGTGCGTGTGTGTGTGTGTGTGTGTGTGTGTGTGTGTGTGTGTGTGTGTGTGTGTGAGTGAGTGATAGAAAGGATTCACTCTGGAGGGAACATGGTGCCCTGAGCGAGACAAACAGGAACTTCACTCAGCATCCACACTAAGCACACACAATCAACCTGACACTGCAGCCATGCATACACACACACACACACACACACACACACACCAACACTCATACATACTCGCACAGAAACATTATGCATATTCTTTGACGTGCAGAGGTGGGCACACTGTAGACTCACACGCACACACATATACACTGACTGTGGACACACACCCACACACTAAATGTAGACAAACAAACAAACACACACACACACACACACACACACACTAGGTATTCATACACACACATACACACTTACTGTGGACAAACAAACTCAGAAACTCCTTCACTGTAGACATACACATGCAAATATGCATACAGTGTGGACATAGATACACACACTCATTCACTGTAGACTCTCTCACACACCTACACACACTCAGTGTAGACTCTCTCACACACACACCCCCACACACACACACATTCACTGTAGACTCACACACACTCACTCACTACAAGAGAAGAGAAACTCAGTTCTAAAACTGCACACTCACAGATACACACAGCTCACATACACAAACTCAGGAATTACTGCCTGGCACTTCTAGCCACATGTAGCACACACTTCGGCTTCAAACACTACACACACACACACACACACACACACACACACACACCCTCACAAGCTCCAAACGTACTTTGATGTATGAGAAAGAGGGATGCTCAGTGTGTGTGTGTGTGTGTGTGTGTGTGTGTGTGTGTGTGTGTGTGTGTGTGTGTGTGTGTGTGTGGTGAGCATTTGGGTGCAGGCTGGGTGTAAAGTGGGGTGTCTGAGGGATATATGTGGGGAGGGTGGGTCTGTGGGGAACGTGTGTGTGTGTGTGTGTGTGTGTGTGTGTGTGTGTGTGTGTGTGTGTATCAGTGTGTTAATATAAATTTTAACTTGTGTCTAAAATAATGTTAATAATAATATAGAATATAAATAA
>CM074956.1:7804541-7818158 GCA_037577455.1 Pangasius macronema
GACCCCTGAAGGGAAAAGCCGAAAGAAGAAGAGTGTATTACCTAATATATCTTATATTAATCTTAATTATAAATTATAAAGATAATAAATAAGATTCAAATATTAGATTTTATATATTTAGATTTAGATTTAAACGCACATAAACTTTACAAGTTCAGAAACATATTTAGATTTATTAATCATAAACAATGCTAAAGACCTAAAACTACCTTGCACACCTTTTCAACCTAAAAATATATAAAAAACATCCAATTAAATAACTAAATGGACACAAAAACTAACACCTTGTACTTGCACCTTATACTCAACTCTTTTTAATGGTGCACTTTACTGAGGATAGCTAAGCTGGATGCTCACAGTACTACCCTCAAATGATAATACAAAGCAATAACAAACATGAACATCGTGCTAAATTACAAATTGACAGTATCATAAATGTCTGTAGATTCTAATAAGATATATAAAGTATATGGGCAGGCTACCACTGCACTGACCCAATCACATACGAGCCTCCACTCTCTTTTATTTATACAAGCTTTCCATTATCATAAGGATGGACATTTTCCTTGAATAATATGTTTTTTTTTGCATCGAGGAGCAATAGTAGTCTAACGTAGAGATGGTGAAGATATGACCTAGGTCCTCAGCTATAGCCCTGCAGCTAAGTTCATTCTTGTATAAGAATCATGTACATTAATTATTTCAGCCTCGACACAATACAGACAGCACTGTTGCATCTATTAGTGCTCTACATCTAGGAGTACTGCTGCTTATGCAACGCCACAGTTGATCATCCTTGAAGGTCAATAGGAAAGTGAAGAAATAAAGGAGGAACACATATAAATAAAGAAAACAGTTTCTGCATCATAAAGAATGTCTGTGTGAACATTGTTTCTGCTGTACTATCACTTACGCTAAATAGTTTATTCCAGTCAGCCAGGAACTCAAATCCGATTTTAGGGAAAGCTCAGTCCCTGGAGCAGATTACTAGCTGACAATATTTTATTTGACACTTGCAGGCAGAAGATTCAGGTCAGCATGTGTTGACCAGGGAAGTTTCTGTTTCCTATTATTCGTTTACATGCTTCATCACTTTGGCTTGTATTAGGCGGGTCTTTTCTGACAAGCCTGTGGCCTTCACTCTGGATATTTCCACAATGTGGTTATGGATTTCCTACCTGGGCCAACCTCACCAAGTTCCCCTTCTAACACAAAGAGCTGTCATACCAAGCCTGGCTTTCAGAAAGAAACAAAAGTGGCTTAGTGCTCAGATGTTGTACAAGCAGCGAGCTAAAAACAGAAATTCCACTGACTGCCATGGTTAACAGGACCATGTTAAGCACTAGCCCTGCAGACTCATTGTGGTCAATTACCAGACTCTTGTAATGTGTCTGCACTTAAAAATTCCTGTATGGTTTGAGCAAGAGGGGCATAGGGCATACTTGCCACATACAAGAATTAATTAGCATAGGATCCATGACTCATGTGTAGGGTAATGGAGAGGATGAGAGGTGTGAGTTTCCAAGTCTACAACACACAAAGAAAATCGACAATCTAGAAAAAGACGCTGCGCTCACAGCCTAGCTCTGGTGGACATTGTTTTGGTTTGGCCAGATGTGATGCTGTGGGACTCACTTCCAGATGTTCTAAGTTATCCTTCATGGAAGCCAAACATGTAAAATATTCCCAGGCACCCCATGGGTATTGCTTTGACATTCTTTATTACATTTCATCCAAAGACCTCATAGTACTCCTACTGCAGCTTACAGTATATTTAAATGTAATGCAGCAAATACTGATTTCTTTACTTAATGTACCATGAAGGTCTTTTCATTCACCCATTTGGATAGGCTGAATTAGAGTTTGCCTCTGTAACTTGTTGATGATTTCGCAGCCGTAGTTGCTATGCAATCTGCTGCGCTTTGTTCTCTAATAGAGATAATTAGTCACTTGGCATCATGACTGCATCAAGTTTGTCATTTTCCTTTTCATGGCCTTCAGAACATTTCCTAGGTTCCTGTCAGATTAATTAAAGCTGCAGTGAACTCAGCTGTGCCCAGATGATAGTCTGCCACAGTCATTGCACAGTGCCTTTTCAAATCAGAGATACAAATGAGGTCTTCGTTCTATCTCCGCATGAAAGAAGCTAACGTACATTACACCTCAGCACTACTCAATTCTCAAATCTGATTGGTTAGAATGTCCTGATTAACAAAACATTGTGTTTAAAGTTTTCTGTAAGGAGACACAGGAGAGTCCTCAGGATAGATGACTTTGCATGTTGTGGTTTCTGGGAAACATGACAAGCTGCATTGTTTCAGTTTGATTAACCTCAAGAGACAAAAACAGAAACTAGAACTTGTGAAAATAAAATTTAGAATAGTTGGCAAATTGCTCCGGGACACACTGAAAAATAAGCAACCTTAGGGTGGTAAAAGTAACTCCTCTCCATGGCTATCTCCCTGGTGTTGATTATGTCGCCCATCATGTTTTTTTCGTTATGTATAAACCATAAACTCCACAAAGAAAACGCGTTCTTCGAGGGGTTCTTCGTATAGGTATGGGTTGTTAGCTTCCTAAAAGAGTTCTGAACTAGATAGATAAACACTGTGTTGTAGAGTTCTACATAAATACTTTAAGGATTCTCCAAGAAGGGCAACTAAAGAACCCCTAAAGGTTTTAGACTGATGAAGACTGGGTAGCTGCAGAAAGGGTAAGTCTGATATACCATGCGGTTTTACCATGAAAATAACAACATAGCTGTTTTTTGGGGGGGTTTTTTGTTTACTAATTTGAAGTCCTTGTTAAAGATAGGACA
This sequence comes from Pangasius macronema, assembly GCA_037577455.1. Taxonomy (NCBI): domain Eukaryota; kingdom Metazoa; phylum Chordata; class Actinopteri; order Siluriformes; family Pangasiidae; genus Pangasius; species Pangasius macronema. The sequence goes on from CM074956.1 coordinate 7,807,360, forward strand.
CACGCCTTTAAATGGGTATAACTGTGCATAAACGTTGCCAGCTTCTAGGGTACGGCTTTCTGTTTATGTTCTCATTTTTGTTCATTTTCTAATTCACATCACAGTTCCTCTATGAAAAAGTGCCATCCATGCATCTTAGTCATAACTGATATGGGAAAGTTCCCTTTTGATCACATCATTTAATTAAAAAACGATCAACACTTAGTTCGAAACAGAACTGATGCTTGCAACACCTTAAATACTACGCACTGCGAATTCTCAGAATGTGTCATCAGACCAGTTTCGCCATGAATTAAATCTCCTTTTAGCTGTGTACTTTACATCACGGTCGTCTTGAAGGTCGCACAGAGAATCCAGTTAATCCAGCAGTGTCTGAATATTAAATCCATGTGTGTTAAGACTAAATTACGTGTGGTAGTAGATTTCCTGAAGCAGTTGGATAAACATGGTTTTTCTTTACAACTTACTGTGAACTGTTGGTTCTAAATGCAACACTATTAGTGTGATTACCATGACAGATAAAGAAGCTTTCGTAAAAAAAAAAAGACATGATTTGTCTGGCTACGGTCATTTTATTGTAACTGACCAAACATGCATAAGGAAAACTCAAACGAACTCAAGGTTTGTAGAATCCTAATACATTTTATGACACTTTATCTAGACAAGGAACCTGTACTGGCAGAGAGAAAAAGCTGTGGAATGTGGTTATCAGATAGAACCACAAACATCCGAGCTCTGATTATGTCTGGAGAATCTTGCTGGATGGATGAGTTGAAGCCAGAAGCCACAGTTGGTTAATCTGTGTCCTTTTCGAGAAGTGAACGCTGAGTGAAATGGCTCAAAACAACTCTTTGTCTGCTGCTTGAATTTTCCACCACAACCTTTTAACAATAGGAGATTCAGCAAACTTGCACATTCGCTATGTCTTGATCCAGCAATTGTCTTGACCTTACAATTTAGGCTTAGCATTGGATGAATTGGCTTTGCACATTTCTTAAAACTTTACAAAAAATGTTACAATGATTAACATCCTGTCCCGTTCTCCATGGTTCCATTAGAACAGGGGTCAGTCAATGGATGTGGACTCAGCAAAGTGCGGATCGAACAAAGCACAAGTAAAAATATTGTAGCAGAACAGAATGAAAAAATGGCCGTAGTTCAGTGAGTCCAGTTTTCTAACATGAAATCCATGTGGCATTTTGTAAATTATTTAGCTGTTATTTAACTATGATTCAAAATAGATACACTATATGGCCAAAAGTGTGTGGACACCTGACCATCACACCCATCACACCCATATATGGTTCTTCCCCAAACTGTTGCCTCAAAGCTGGAAGCACATAATTGTATAGAATGTCATTGTATGCTGTTGCATTACACTTTCCCTTCACTGGAACTGGCTCAAACCTGTTCCACCATAACAATGCCCCTGTGCACAAAGCAAGCTCCATGAAGACAAGATTTACCAAGATTAGAGTGGAAGAACTTGAGTGTCCTGCCCAGAGCCCCGACCTCAACCCCACTGAACACCTTTAGGATGAACCGGAATGCCAACTGCATGAGTAGTTGGAAAACCATCCCAGGAGAAGGGGGGAGTAAATCTGGAATGGAATGTTCAACAAGAACATATGGGTGTGATGGTCAGATGTTCACAAACTTTTGGCCATATTGTGTTTGTTCAGAGTCCAGACCTTTGTAAGGAATTTTATGTAACTATTGCTTCAAAAGTTTTAGTTGAGTAGCCCTGCATTAAAGAGTGCTATTTTAAGTTCACTTTCCCTGGCTGATCACGGCTGTGTTTCCTGTTTTATTATATAGGTATTAATCAGTTTAGCTTTATAGACAGATGGTGATGTGGGTCAATATTCCAATTCTGCTCAATATCACTATTTAATCAGACACACCACCTCGGCACTTTCTGACTCGTGCTCTTGAGTACCACATTTTTACAAAAACAAAAAAGAAGTATCAACCAGGGTGTAACTACTATGTCATGGGTGTACGCAAAAAAAGTTGTGGCTGTTATAATCTAGGTATAGACTTAAAAAAAAAAAAAAAGTTCCTTGAATTGACTGAATTCAGATGTGTACATCGGTTCCACGTGATTAAATTGAGTAACATTAACTCAATTTGTTTTCATATATCCAACAAGATTTGATCATGTATTCTCAAAGCCCTGAATAAAATCGGAACTCCGCGCGCTCACCGAACTGAGCCTCGAACCCTGGAGACTGGAGTTCTGTAACATCCTCCTGAGATTTCAAAATGCAATTGGTTTACATTAATACTACATGAATTGATCATGCTCGCGCTACATAATTCAATCTAGTAAAGAGAAACTTTTAAATTGTGTTTAGTATAAGCAACGAAATCACTGACCACATTTTCCCTGTTTTTCAGCATGCCTCTGTTTCAGTAGTTCTTAAATTATTTGTAGTCAGGAACTCCTTACAGAAATAAGTACAGATTTATTACATGAACACAATCCATCTGTTAAATATTAGCCTCATTATTTAATTGAGCACATTGATATTCGTTTAACTATTGGAACCTTTTATTCGTTGTACTGACAGAACACATTAGGTCCATGATGACATGATATGTGCTTGCTCTGGAGTCACTGTGGTGTAGCGTGAACCCATTCAGTTCAAGTAACCAGTCAGAGCGGTTAATAAAACTCAAATAAAAACTCAATAATTCATATAATTTTGATAATGGTGGGTTATGATTTCCGCCACCTTAAAAAAATAAATAAATAAAATAGTAAATAAATAAATAAATGGACCCCTGGGTGTCCCCTGACCCAACTTTGAGAAAGAAGCACTTCTCTAGTTCACACTTTTGCATACATTTGTCCAATCCAAATGAGGAGATCTACCTTTAGAGCTTCTTACTGGAATTAGGGTTCTTTAAGGAACTACTATTATTATAATATTATATTATTATTATAAGCTTCTCCAAGAAGAGACCCTTTAAAGTGCAGTGATTTGTTACAGGAGCAGACGGTGAGGAATGTTTATTCTAAACCAAGACATGACAGATGCATGCAGTCCTACCTCCACGACTTGGACGTAACTGGAAGGGAACCATCCCGTGATTCCATCCTTCTCTCCTTCCCACCATCCTCCGGGCAGCGCGCGCGTGATGCGGATCAGCTCCCCGGGCTGGAAGCGCAAACCGCGCTCGTGCTGCTCGCCGCTGAACGCGTACAAACTCCGACACAGCGATCCCGACATCACAAACTAACTTCCCCAAGCGATCACTCAGCACCGTCAACCACTTTCTCTTCTTTCTATCCGACTACTCCTTTTCGCTTCCTTCTTACCTTTTACCACCTTGCACTTTGTTTCCTATCCAGTGACAGAAGAAACTGCACTTCAGTGCTGAGGGATCCCGAGCAGATGTGGTCCTCTGGCAGCAGGCGCGCGGTAAACCCAAGACTCGATCCCTATTGGTCATATGGTGCACTACGTAGGGTGGGGAAGCCACTGGCCACGTCCCAAACCGCACACTACTGTATAACAACGTAGGACGCCACCTATATGGCAACCTTTGACACTTTTTTTTTTAATTTTTTATTTAGTTTTTTTTAAGCATCGAGGCATAGACTACAGCAGCATGTGCTTCCTGGACATTATTCCACATCGGATGTAGTGCTCTTACACAGGGAATAGATCAGCATTTGGGATTCAGCCACATGACAGGATAGAGAAGTAAGCAGTAAATGCAGCAGCCAAACTTTCACACCTCTCACACGTGTGCACCATTTTTTGTGGCTGCTGTAAGTGTGAAAGCTTTCCACAGACCAGATTACTATAAAAGTAAAAAAATAAATAAATAAATAAAAAAAAAAAAAAAAATCTTATATCATTATAATGTTATATATATTATATATATTATAAAAAATAGATTAGGTTCCTTTAATAAATAAAAGCATCAAACATATCTATCTTACATATCATTTTCTCTTATGTTCTATTAGTTTCTTTATTGTTGTATTTGGATTTGAACTTTCATTACTATATTATCATAATGACAAATCTTTTCCTATTAGATACTATACTGTATATTGAAAAAAAAATACTACTAGTAGTACTACTACTATCAAGAACAACAACAACAACAACAATTATAATTGTTGTTGTTGTTGTTGTTGTTATGGGGTGCATAGTGCATCGTACCTCTGGGGCTGGGGGTTCGAATCCTCAGGCATCTCAGAAGAATTATGTTATGTTTTAATTGGCTAAGAGCCATTCCTGAGTTGAAGTGGGTGTGTTAGAGCAGGGAAAATGCTGAAATGTGCAGAACAGGGGATACTTCAGGACTTGCGTCGTGAACCCGTAGTTTAACTAAATGACACTGAACTGTCTGGTTGTAGCTTAAAGGTTAAGATTTAGTGAGCAGAAGGTTGTGAGTTGTAATCCTCACACTGCACTGCTGTATACCTGACTTCTAAATTACCCAGAGTCTTTGCCTCCCTCATAAATTACTTTGAATTAAAGTGCAAACCCAGTGAATAAATGTAACCTTATGTTAGAACATTATGTTCTTCGCAGGAGCTATGTTCTTTATAGACATAAGCAATTTGTAACAAAAGGAGTTCAGGATGAAAAAAAAATGTGTGGGAAGAAAACAAAGGTTGAACAATGTGAAAATTGGCTTTGTGGTAAAACAGCACACAAACTCGAAAGAAACAAGTATCTAACAGTACACTTGTGGTTGAGTAATTTGGGGAAATTGGTAGGGTTAAAAATAACGTATTAACTCACATCGGATGTTGGCTTTTTCTGGACAATTCCTACAGAAATTTGTACTTCTTGGATGGCCTGGTTGTGATCATTTTGTTATTAAGCAATGTTGGCATTCTGAAATGGGAGACCAGGAACTACAAAGATCAGTGAAGAAACGTGCAAATGAAAAGTGCAATGTGAAAAGGAAAAGGAAATGACGGCTAAGTGGAAGTGCAGGAGGTTCAGATGCTCAGTAGCTTCATCTAGCCTCATCTCCTAATTAGACATTTTATAGGTGCTCTAACATTTTTCCTATTATTTGTACTTATCGTAGTTTGAATCCTGGTATTGTCAAGCTGCCACTGTTGGACCCTTGAACAAGGCCCTCAGACCTCTTCTGCTCAACTGTAAATCACTTTAGATAAAAAGCATCTGCCAAATGAATAAAAGAATGCATGGTAGTTATTTAATAATAACTAGATGAATAAGATGAATAACTGTGTATTAAGGTGGCACAGTGGGTAGTGCTGTTGCCTCACAGCTCCAGTGTTCCTGGTTGATCACTGTGTGTGTGTGTGTGTGTGTGTGTGTGTGTGTGTGTGTGTGTGTGTGTGTGTGTGTGTATGTATGGAGTTTTTACATTTTCCCGGGGCTTCAGGGGTTTCCTCCAAGTACTCCAGTTTCCTTCCCCAGTCCAAAGACATGCATTGGAGCTGATTAGCATTTCCAAATTGTCTCTAGTGTGTGAATGTGTGTGAGTGATTGTGCCCGGTGATGGGTTGGCACCCTGTCCAGGGCTCTAGGCTCCCCTGCGACCCTGGGTAGGATAAACTGTACATAAAAATGAATGGATGGCTTTCGCTGCAGATAGATTGCTGCAATGGCAAAGAGCACGACATGATGCATATATGTGCACTATTGAATTTTATATACAAACCCAATGTTTAATTTTAGCAGCAAGAAAACTAGTTTGTTGTCAAATATGGAAGCAGTTGCTTCACCCACTGATAAATGTTACTACGGCAACCAGTAGTAGGAGTAGTAGGACCTCCGACTGGCAACTTAACAGTAGTGCAGTGATAAAATCGCTTTATGTGTGAACTTATTCAACTTCTAGAAAACTAGACTCGAATAACTAGCACCAGTTTTCTTTTTTCTTTTTCTTTTTTTCTTTTTTCGTCTCTGCTTCACAAGTACTCGAGTTGAAGTTGACCGGAGCGGTCGGATGTAAGACTCACTCCAGTTCCAGTAGGTGGCAGTGTTGTGTTCATTGCTAAATGCTGGAAACTCCATGAAGAAGAACCTGAAGCTGTCATTGCGAGTATTTCAGCGTTTCACCGCGGAATAAACGCGAAACTTCATCCTATTTAAGTATAAACCAGTTCTGAATTAGTGTTGTCTAACATGCCTGTAATAGTATTCTTAGTATAATATAGTGGTAATGTAAATATAGATATGTATACAATGGCAGTAGAGGTTTGTTTATGATCCAGCTGGACAGCCGGCAAGGTGTTTTCCATATATGGTCATTTCCACCTTTTCACCTGCATTTCGATTCGTTTTAAGTTTCTGCCGTGATCTAAACGCAAAACCTCAGAGAAGAGCTCAGATGGAGGACAATGCGGCTCCTGTGTTCACATTCGGCTTGATAGCCGATATTCAGTACGCTGATTTAAAGGACGGGTATAATTTTCACGGAACCCGGAAGCGTTATTACAGGAACAGCCTACTCCTGCTGAGAAATGCCATCAGCCACTGGAATGAAGAGGAAGTGAAGCCCAGCTTCATCCTGCAGCTTGGAGACATCATTGACGGCTTCAACAGCAAGCACGGTGCATCAGATAAAGCTCTGCGGAAGGTGATGGATCAATTCAGGAGATGCTCAGCTCAGGTTCATCATGTGTGGGGCAACCACGAGTTCTACAATTTCACCAGGAGCACCCTGTTCTCCTCTGTTCTTAACAGTGAGGTCAAAGGAGAAGAGGAGAGAGATGACAGGATGGATCAGGTCTACGCTTACCATTTCAGCCCTGCTCCCAAGTTCAGATTTGTGGTCCTAGACGGTTACGATCTGAGTATCATCGGCCGGGAGGAATCGTGTGAGAAATACAGTCAGTCGCTTGAGATCATCAAGGAGCACAACCCTAATGAGGAACTTAATCAACCTCCAGGTACCTGAATCTGCTCTAAGGCAGAAATCCTAGGCCTTGTGTGAGAAACTTACCCCACTCCCACAGTCCCTGCTTTTTTTTAAATCCCATTTTCTCATAATTAGATCATTTGCCCATTCCCACCCACTAAATACTATTACCTTATCATATGACAGCTACCATTAGGGGAGGGTGAAGGCTAGCAATGTTTCCTCTGAGACACATGAAGCCATCCAACACATCTTTTTGAATTGCTGTTCGTGCTGCATCACTCAGAGGAAAGTACTATCTGCCCTCTTCCTCATACATGTGCTCTCAGAATCTCACACCTGGCTAGTGTTGCCAGGGAAGAGAGTAATGCAGTAATGCCATTCGTCCCACCAGCCAGAGGGCTGTGGCATTGTCAGGATTCAAACTCACAATCTCTGAACAATACACTCGCAGAAAGAAGGGTGCTAATCTGTACTTTTCATTGCCACTAGGGTCATTCTTTTAACTTTTGTACCATTAATGTGTGTGTCAGCGCTCTCCCTGCTGTGGCCCGGGTTCGATTCCTGGCCAGAGAACCTACCCCACCCACTGGGGTTGTGCGCAACAGTGCGCTTTCAGCGCCTGTCCCAAGCCCAAATAAAACTGGGGAGGGTTGCGTCACGAAGGGCATCCGGCGTAAAAACTGTGCCAAATCTAACACGTGGAGCAATGATCCGCTGTCACGATCCCAACGGGAACGGCTGTGAGAGGAACAACAGCATGTACCTTTATACCATTAATTTGTATCTGTCTATCTCAAATGCTTGACAAACACCTCACATGCCTTTTTTCCTGAGGGTGTAGGGGAATGTTTTTCTGTTGGTCCTCTCTAGAGCCCATTGCCTGACATATGTTCCAGGGGCTCTCCATATGTTAGCTCTCTTAATCGTTCAGGGTCCTCCACTGCTAGGATGGTTCTCTGTTGTGGTTTTAACATAGTCATAGCAGTAGAGTAGTCATAGTCATTGCAGAAGTGTCTGCTGGCTAGTTCCTGTTTTTACTTACCAACTGTCCTCTGATCCTGATCTTAAAACCTTGCATTTTCCTAACTGATGCAATTTATTTAACTGATGCAATGACATTGGCAGCAGTTGAAACCTACCATGATGATGGTGGTGGAGCTTTTAAGAAAGATTTCCAAACTGAAATGTGATCCATCAGGTCTTAAGCACAATTGCCTTTTTACTTTACAAATGACTTGATAACTCCAAAGTTGCAAGTACAAAGATTATAAAGGATATATTTAAAGTATTTTAAGGTGTGAACCAGTTCTGTTTTTTTGTTGTGGTGTCTTTCCCACTACCACCAATTTTATGGGCCAATTGATCCAAACTTGGTATCTGATGGTGTCTGAAAAAGCTTTGTGACATACCCAGCACATTATTTCAGGCTTATTTCCGATGGATGGAAGGTTTGTGAAGTTCAACGGAGGATTCAGCCAAGATCAGCTCGACTGGCTGGATAGAGTGTTGACCAGTGCTGATGAGAACAGTGAAAAGGTCACGGTTGTGAGTAAGTATAGCTTTCCAAGTTCTGCTAAATTTTAAGGAAACACCCCAACTGATTTTCTTAAAGGAATGATTTATATCAAAAGGATTCCCCTGAGGTTTCACAGTTGTGTCAGGGTGTTCACCAGAGGCAGTAGTTTAGTTTCTATCTGTCTGTCTGCATGTTTAGCCTCTGATTTCTGAGGCTACGTACACTTCGGTTCATTTTTATATGTAGAACAACTTTGTTTTGTTTTTTTCTTGTGTAGTTCTTGAAGTTATTGGTTGTTTATAGCCAAGGCCCTGTCCACATACATACAGATATTTTTGAACATGTTGAACAATTTTTTTTAATCCTGGTCAGGGTTGCAGTTAGCCAAAATCCTTTAAAAAAACAAAACGTGACAAAACACAGTGATTCAGAGCAGTGTTTCAGTGATCACTGTTGCACTTGGGTTTAATCTAAAATCTCTGCAGTACTGGTTGTAGCACTGGAGCGGTGGATTCAGGAGCAGTACTGTGCTCATATTCTGGCACCTACACATTCAGGGTTTAATAATAAAACAAAGTGAAATTAAGTTGCAAACACATTATCAAATAACAAATTACAGACCCAAAGAAATGACCTGGTCAGCATGATAAACAGAGTCCTATCATAAATTGATACCACATGCAAAAACCACAATGCACGTGCACACATTGATGCTATGACATCAGCATTCTCAAAAGCATGCCTTCTTCCTGTCCAATTGAAAACAGTGAAAATAGAATTTAAACATTTCTCCACCTTGGAGGGAGGTTTTGACGAGGTTCTCTTTTCACTGATTCAAAACACTGTTTTCTTGTAGACAGGCTTTAGATGTTCCACCAAAGATCCAAGAGCGGGTGATAGTTATTGTACACTTAACTGGCCACAAGCTTCAGAATCATGAAGGCTGCACTCTTAATTGGCTATTCACACTGCTTCTGAACATTGTGACACTATTGTTTTTTGTTTTTTTTTGAAGAAAGCTATAGTCAATGGAAGGTCATGACATCCCAAAAGTAGTAGAGTTATGTTTGCAGCAAATTAGTAACTGACATACCCTCATATATTTGCCTGAGATTGGTTGATTTCACTGTCAGTCAAATGAACTTATGCTGTTAAAGTAGGCAGTTCTTGGCCATGTGTGTTGATGAAAAGTACTAGGTTATTAATAGCTAGACCCCTTGCTCACCTCGTGTACTATTAAAAAAAAAGTACAGCACTTGAATGACTAAAATGCTCTAATTTACTAAGATACTAAATCTCCAATTGATTCAGATTTGCAGCACAGTTGATTATATATATGTGTCAAACAAGATGGTTTGTGCTATTCATAAAAGGTTGATGATGACAAGAGAAAGAGAAAGAGGCCAAACTTTATTTTATGGAGTACACATTCCTTTATTTAACCTACCAAAACTCTACCAGTTGCCACAATCTTCTACAGAGACCTTTATTTCCTGCCTTCTTCTTGCAGATCACCTTCCTGTTCATCCCTACTCCACTGACTCCGTATGTCTCGCATGGAACTTTGATGAGATCCTTCCACTTCTGCAGTCTCACAAGAGCGTGGTATGTTTCATGGCTGGACATGACCATGACGGAGGTTATTGCGTAGATTCAGCCGGTATTCATCACCTCACGGTGGAGGGGGTTATTGAGACGCCTCCAGACTGTGATGCTTTTGGCACTGTGTATGTATATGAGGACAAGATGATCCTCAGAGGTAACGGGAGGATTAAGGACAGAGTTCTTAAGTATCGATGAGGCAGGGGAAATATGTTTACTACAGCAGAAATATTTTTGATATACTCTAATACTTATTTAACTGACATCAAATCATTATTTTAATGCAAATATTTAAAAAAAAACTTTCACTTAAAGAATATTGTAACTTTAAAGTATTTAACGTGCAGAAAAAATATTTTACTAATTTATATTTTTATTAGTATGAATATTGAATGATGTGAATAAGAGAGAATAAATATAATATTTGATTAAAATATTATATTTTAATAAAATAAAAATGTTTGCATTGGTTGTTTGTCTATTTTCTGATAATGTATTTTGTTATTTTGTGTAGCAACCATTGGTATTAATGGTATAATTAAGTGAAACCTTCAGTTCATTACACAAAGTCACCAGTTCACAGCTTGGTCAAGCAGCTTTGATGATATATGATGATAATGATGATATACACTATATTGCCAAAAGTTTTGGGACATCTGCCTTTACATGCACATGAACTTTAATGACATCTCATTCTTAATCCGTAGGGTTTAATATGGAGTTGGCCCACTCTTTGCAGCTATAACAGCTTCAACTCTTCGGGGAAGGCTTTCCACAAGGTTTAGGAGTGTGTTTATGGGAATTTTTG
>CM074956.1:7818258-7828837 GCA_037577455.1 Pangasius macronema
ATATTTAGTAGTGAGGAAATTTCACGAATGGACTTATTGCACAGGTGGCAACCTATCACGGTACCATGCTTGAATTCCTGAGCTCCTGAGAGCGACCCATTCTTTCCCAAATGTTTGTAGAAGCAGTCTGCATGCCTAGGGGCTTGATTTTATACAAGTGATTAGAACACCTGAATTCAATGATTTGGAGGGGTGTCCCAAAATATTTGGCAATATAGTGTATGATGTGGCCCAATGCATTATATTTGCATATTTTCCTAAACTTGTATGTCCCAAAGTATTTATTCTTTTTATACCACAGCAACTTGCCCACTATTCATTTTTTGTACTAATTAAAGAATGACATGTCATACTGTTTATCAGTTTATAGTTATATATAATGTTGTGAAACCTCCATGAAACAAATTCCTATTATACCTTACATTATAGAATCTCTAAACAGTTGTTTCCTTACGACACTCTCTTTTATCTCTCTTTTGAAGTGAATGAGACAAAAAACTTCCTAACTTATTCATATTGATTTTTACAAAGCACTGACACCGGAGACTCCTTCCATCTGTTAAATAATCGTCTCCTTACAGAACGCAACACCATTAGGCTTCGATTATGTGGTGCATACAAGTCCCTGTGAATGAGCTGTTACTATAGAAACAAATGAAACACTGTAATGAGGATATTACCGGAGCTTTTCTGTTTTTAAGCTCTGCAAAACATCTTGTAATTTGATCCAAAAATGTGGTATTATATAAAAAGCATTAGTTGTACATGACATTGACAAACAAGTGCAGTACATGCATTCATGTTTAGTGCAGTGTCTCTGTGTCTTTAAGTAAGTTACTGATCATTGAGTATGTGTCAGTCAAGAGTTGTTGTCAACATCAGATCATGTTACTGTACTCTGGTATTATTTTGTTTACACTGGATTTCCTGTTATTGGCTATGTATAATATCATGCTGATCTCTTGGAAATATTAGAGCCCAATTACAACCACTTTCATTAGCTGATGCAGGTTTACAGCTAATCTTTACGAGCACTTGCAACCATTCTGGTTGTAGCCAGCACTAGTTCCATTATTGTTGCAACATGCCCTCATCCACTGCACCATAATTTACCTTGCAGAGTTGCATCATCAATGTTGTTCCAATACTTAATCATTCCAAGCGATTTTTATTAAATGACTCTGGTATCGAGAAAACATAACTGTTGCCCAGAAAGCATTGCAACATGTTGCAGTTCCCTTTTCAAAACATAAAACGTGTTTCTCAAAAACGGGAATGAAGTACTTAAAATATTTAAAATGAACACCATTTGATTTAGTATAGCTCGTACAAATAACCAAGGAATTGCTTGCCATCCTAATAAATCCTGTTCACATCTATAAGGCTTAGAAGCATTTTTTACACGCTTGTCTTGTGCATCTCACAGAACATATACATTTATTTTAACCAACATTTCAGTCCAGGCCAGTTGTGTACATGAGACATTAGTTTGTGTCAAAATGCCACCCAATCCTGTTGCCTTTTTATGCTCATTTTTATTGTGTGTGTAAGTGAAGTATAAACTCACTAAAATTAAATAAAATTACAAACTCACACTTTTTTGTATGCCAGGTGTTTGTAAGTATACGATACTCCCGAGTAAGCTGTTTTTAAGTGTAATGGTGTAGTTGTAGATGGCCCAACTCTGACTGTCCCTAACCCCTTACGTTCCACTGACATTGTTGTACATGTTTTCACGATAAACTGTGCTGTTGCTCTATTCTCGCTAGTTGTACGCAAAGTCACTTATGTTAAGTAAATTATTGCATCACTTTTGTGTTTAGAACGTCAGAACCGTGTGAGTCAGAATAACTGTAAAGACACTTTGTGTAAAAATGAAACAGTTCTCAGGGAATCGTGTCCACAAGTGAAAGCAACTGACAAGAAGTCATATGACCAAATAACAGTTCCTGCGTAGAGCCACTTTAACAAACAGCTGACACTGGAAGTTTTAAAAGGTTTAAATGACTTAATAAAAATGCCTTAATATAAATAAATGTGGAGTTTCTGTGCATATTTTCCTTGTGTTTGTGTGGGTTTCCTCCATGGTCTCTAGTCTCCTTCCACTCCAAAAGGTGAAGATATGGCCAAAAGTTTGTGGACACCTCCCCACGTACTCATATTTGGGCCTTTGCCAAACTGTTGCCACAAAGTTGGAAACACACAATCATACAGGACATAGCATTACAAATTCCCTTTACTGGAACTAAGAGGCGCAAACATGTTCCAGCATGACAATACTCCGGTGCACAAATCAAGCTCCATGAAGACACAGTGTGCCAAGTTTGGAGTCAAAAAACTCAAATGTCCAAAAGTGCACAAAGCCCTGACCTCAACCACATTCAACACCTTTGGGATGAACTGGAACGTCCAGACCTCCTCACCTAAAATCAGTGCCTGACCTCACTAATGCTCTTGTGGCTGAATGATCACAAATCCCCACAGCCACGCTCCAACATCTAGCAGAAAGCCTTCCCAGAAGAGTGGAGGTTATTATAAGAGCAAATGAGGACTAAATCTGAAATGGGATGTTTAAAAAGCACATACGAGTGTGATGGTCAGGTGTCAAGAAACTTTTGGCCATATAGTGTACATTCCCGACCTACGCCTAGTGACCAGGATAAAGCAGTTACTGAAAATGAGTGAGTGAGCGAGCGAGTGAATGTGAACATGCCCAAGATTTGACTATGTGAACTTACATGGATGTCCAATCTCATCCGTAAAGGGCCGGTGTGGGTGCAGGTTTTCACTCCAACCATATAGAAGCCACACCTGACATTTTGGCATCTACTATTGAAATCCAAATTTAATCAGCTGAATAAACCGGTGGAATCAGGTGTGNGAATCAGGTGTGGCTCCTGCTTGACTGGAATGAAAACACTGAAGCACCCACACTGGCTGTTTGTGGATAAGATTAGACACTCCTGATTATCTGAAAGGCCACCACACACACACACACACACACACACATTGTGGTGCAGTATGAAACACAAGGGCAGTCCAGACCTTTATTTTGAAGTGAGACTCGGAAATGTCGTGCTGTGTCGCTCTCTGCCCACTCCACTCATATTATCCTTAACAACACCGAGCAGCTGAAATGGAGCTGCTTTAACCTCCTGTTCTGTTTCCTTATGCTAGTGATGTGCTGATTTATGCTGGATCTGGCCCAGTACACCTGTTTGGAATATCGCTGCCGTCCTCTGCTTCTTTTCTTTTTTTGCGGTTCTGTTGAAACACACACACACACACACTCACACGCACACACACTCACACTCTGTGAGCAATGGCGACTCCCAGTCCTAGCACTAACTCCCCAACTTCATGCAATAGCATGAGCGCGGCAGGATCCCCGCTGCAGCATCACCAAATGCAGACTCAACACCTAACCACCATGAGCAGTGTGCAGGGTAAGAACACGCTTTCTTTCTTTCTTTTTTTGTTCTTTAAATAACATGCCTACCTAGCATAATATAACACTTTCCCTATTGCTTGCATAATCACGGTTAGCTACTGTCACTGCGTCCATAACACACACACGCACGCACACACACACACAGCGCTAACATTAGCTTATCGCATCTCGGTTAGCTGGCTGGCTACATGATTAGGCCTTAGCCGTAGCGCTTGACGTTAGCCAGCTAGTTTATTTGCTACATGAATGTCGCAGAGGTACATGTTTGTAGCCGCTATGAGGAGAAATGAAACAGCAAGTCTGCTGTAGTGGTTGTGAAAAAGCAAGTGGACAGTCAGGGATTTTTAGCTTAGCTGCTGATGCTAGCTGGCTAACTGCGTAAACACTGCACCGTGCTCCGGTCACATTCATACCGCTGTTTCTCTGCTCCACTAATCCGCAAGAAACGCAGTAAACACACGTTGTATTGATTGATTTATTGATTTATTTTTATAGGACTTGTTAGGTATTTCAGAACTACAACAGTTCAGTTACCAAATGAAGAACACTGACTGCTTTCACATTATTGTTTTTTGGGTTTAGAAATAGATATATGCTGTCATTTGATCCCTGACAGCAAACTAGCAGAAAGTATAGCACAGAAGACGTCTGTGTGAAGGTTGCGGAATATTCTAGAAACTCTATGTGGGTTGTTTTCCCATACAGCGTGTGTGAGTGTGTGTGCACTAAATTACTACTAAAATTAGTTAGTATTTATGGGCTTCTAAAGCTTAAATTTGTCATCACATGTTCCTCCTTTTGTAACAGAAAGTGTATTTCTCAAATACTTCACAAGTTTGACGTGTGTGTGTGTGTACACAGTGAAATTAAACTAAAGGATTACTTTGACCAAAAATGAAATTGACTTGTACCATGGTCTGAGTGAATACTCGATTCTGATTGGCTGGAAGGTGCGCGTGAAGTGCACAGGTAGTTCCGGTCAGTTTAATTACCGTTCGAAATCAATGCGCTGCCTATAAACAGCTGTAACCATAGTAACATACAGTTACATTTATATACAGTGGTTAAACTCACAGCTTCATTATTAGTAGAGACGCAGCACAGACGCAGTCTCTCTCTCTCTCTCTCTCTCTCTCTCTCTCTCTCTCTCTCTCTCTCATTACTAGTTATTATAAGTCATTCCAATAGATGTAATCTTATTGCACTACTTTATCTCAGTGTATGATTTTTGCAAGTTATTTATAAAATAACTTACAAAAATGTACCATTATTTTAATCTTTTCGGTCAAACCTCAACGACAGCTTTAACTTGTCAGTGCTGGCAAGTGACCATGGAGTAAGCGGGATAATCCACAGCTAGGTATACATTACACGATCTTAATGCACACCTAGCTGTGGATTATCCCTTACATATTTTTACCCTCCCTGCTGAGAAATGGAGCTGGTCTGACCGAGCTGCCAGCTACCAAAACCCAGGCCGTGCTGCTCATGCTGATGCGCCATCTTTGCCAGCTGCTGCATCATAGACAAGTTGTTTTTTTTAAGAAAAATAACACCACAGTAGGCACATTAAGGAATTTCAAACATATGTTGTTCTGTTTAGTCAGGTAATAAGGACACTGGAAAAGAACTTGAAGAAAAGAAGAAAGAAAAGAAGTTGGTGAAGATAGTGTACCAGTTTAACCAGCTCAGCCCGTGTTTTGGTCAAACTAAGAAGGATTTTTCAGCAGGTCTAATAATCCAAGATGTATTTGCTATTCGAGGTTGTCTGTCTTTTTAAGCCACAAAGGTACTGTCGCTAACTGGACGCTTATATGCTATAGATTTCTAGCATGGACAAACCCACCGTGCAGCATTTTACACTCAGGAATCACTGCCATCTCAGAGCAACTCTTAACAGGTGATCTCGGACAGTATGCGTAATAATAATGATAGCTGTCGGCTAAGTGAGTTGAAGTTGTCCCACCACACTGTTGAATTCTCGAATCTAATTAGTCAGAAAGTGTTGATTAGTTTTCTATAACAGCAGCTCTGACAGTAGTGCCAGCTGTAATTCAAACCACAGCTTTATAGTAATGTGCTTGTACATCATTATATAATACATTATTGTTTGTAAGTCACTTACAAGGACTTGTATGGCAGACACTCCACATAAATCTAAGACTAATAATAAACAGATTAAATAAAAAAAATGTTATTTATCAGAGAAAATCATTGATATGGTAAAGCTTTCTGTAAGTCTACATTTATTGACATTTATTAACAATTATGGAAGGAATTTTGGTTGTCAGCACTTTGGACCAGTAAGTTTTTCCTCCATGGGGAAAATCTTCAGGACAGATGACTTTCTTGCTTATTGGTTTCTCCACTGCATTTAAAAACAACAACAACAAAAAAGAACTTATTAACTTAAAGAGACAGTTAAAAAAATAGGCTGTTGAGGGAATGACTGTTTATATCTGTATGCGATCAGTGAAACTAACTTGTGTTTTGGATGTTCCACAACGTTAAATTTAACTATAACTGGTTTAAAATTTTTTAGTACGAAATTTGTAATAGATTTTTCTTTGATGACTTTTACATTATTGATTCGATACAAAAGCTTTTTAGATTTCCACACATTAGTTTTCCAGCACAAAATTAAATGTTGCAGAAGAACATTTGTTTGTCAGTACAGAAAGCAGCATGTTACATAAGAGACACTTTTCAGACAGAAAGCATAATGAAGGCTGCTGGGTTTCGCTGCAGAAATAAGAAGGAAGTGTGACAGTCACAGTCTCCAGAAGAACTGCGTCTGCTTCTGCAAGATGCTCAGTAACACTTACAGCTCATTTCCTTATAAAACTGCACACACTGTACCTGAGACTACTGTTTTTTTCTTAAAGCGAAGGATGGTTAGACCAGGTATTGACTTCGTTTCATTTATTACTGTTTACTGCTCTTTATAGTATTTTTTTCCCATTATGTTTGAAGGCATCTTTGCTCTACAGCATTTCTTTGCATGTGCCTAAGACATTTGCACAGGGCTGTAATTTGTTGGCAAATCAGTGTGATTTATTTAAGAGGAATAAAACACTGTGGAACATGCTGTTATAATAAACTCATCATGTTTGGGATGGTAACTATAACTCTGTATCGTGTCGAACCATATTGCACCACCCTGTTGTGGATTCTTATAACATGTCCTGTCATGTTTTAATCCTTACTTCAGAAAAACAGTAAATCAAGCAGTTGACTTAGTTTGTGTGGTGTTAATTATGATGCTTCTTAATGATAGCAAAGGTTAACTTGAGGCTTTGTCTTTCACTTTAGCTTCAGGTGACGCATTGTCACTTGATTAGTTTATGATAAATATGCTGTTTGCCTGGGTACCAGGTATTAGGATTTTGTAATGTATACTTAAACTTGTCGTTACAAGTTACTTTATGTAATTCCTGTTATTAATACTGTTATTCCCAATTCCTGTTATAAGAATGAAAACAATATGCAGTCCTTAATAACATTTTAGTGAATGCTATACTGGATTTTAATATATCAGTAAGAGTACAATGGCTGCTGAAGACTGTTTGTTATTCTGTATCGGTTTATTATTATTATTTCTTTAGCTACATCGCACTTTGCTGGCAGATTTCAACACTTGCGCTCATTCTAAGTATTCACAGTTCTGGTTTATTGATTTTTTTTTTTTTTTTTTTTTTTTTTTACTGTACAGCATACATTTCTAGCTACATCACCTGCGATATACAGAAACCTATTACATGTGTATCGAAGCTGCGTCTCTCAGCAGTAGATGTGCATTGTATTACGATTGAGTTTGACCTCTTATAAAATGGAGGATGTAATGATATATGCAGTAGCTAGCAACAGCAGGTAATATGCCATCTGATGTTTTCCTTCTTCTGTGACTGAAAGTGTTAGGAGTCAGTGATCAACTTCTCTCTGATTTCCACATGTGATTAACACACACACACACACACACACACACACACATACACACACACACACACACTTGCAGTTGCACCATCCATTTGAATGCTAACACCATCAGATCAATCCAGATATAAGATTTATGATGAAATGATCTCAACGATAACAGATTAGATAAAAATGTGTTTTCTTATGTCCATATTTTCTTTTAACCACATAAGGATGAATGACTTTGTTACTGTTTTCAAGGTGGATATTTATTTTAAACCAGAGTTTATTACACTTTATAACCAAATATGTATAATTCATTTTTACAGAGTCCAACACTTGCTGGAGGTGTCAGAACGAAACAGGTATTCTACTTATTATTATTATTATTATTATTATTATTATTATTTGTTTGGCTTTTTACTTTTTTGTTGATTGGCTTTAGTACTTTGGATGTTTAACCAGCTTGGGTTACAGCAATGCTACGTGAAAAGTGTTTCTAATTTTAAAATAATGTTTATAGAAACGTCTGTAGGCAGAAATAGAACTCGAGTAAAAGAATAATTTTTTTGGCCACAGTGATTTACATGGGAACATATCAGACACATTTACTACATCTGGTGTAAAGCTTAAAGCCCATTTTAGACTCCAGGAATCTTGACTGGTCTTCGGGGCATCAGTGCGTTCACAAGCATCCAACAGTAAGAGCATGGATTTTAAAATGTTGCCAAAGCAAAATGCTCTTACTGTATGTAAAATGGCCGTCGAGCCATTTTCCTAAAGTGAGGCGAAGAAGTACGACAATTTCTGAATAGTTCATTTGCCGTGAAAATGGTTGAGAGGAAAAGGAAGCTGTTCACACTTCTTTTCAGTGGTTTGCTAAATAAATCTCGCCGCAGTTCCAAAGTTTTTTGTTCACACTCTCGTTTTGTTGTCATTTCCTGCTGCAGGTTTTCAGATAAATCTGTCTGGTGCTCCTCAAAGTAAGTGTTTTTTTTTTTCCCCTCTGTTTGACCATGTGATTTATTTCATTCACTTATTATTCTGTTATTACAGCTTTATAAACGGTATAGGTCACTTATAATGCAAAATAAGGAAAAAATGTCTTCACATGCAATATAGTGTTGAGTGGCACTAAACATGTAACGGTGTCATTTGAATTCATTCATTTCAGTAGTGCTAAAAAGGTAATCATGCTACCTATCTGACTAGCTAAGTAATTTATGTGCATATTGTGCTGGAGATATAACAGTGTCCAAAGTGTATAAGAGGATATAAGAGGAACGCATATAAATACCAGGTGTAAGTGCGAGGCAAAATTTGGTCTCTGTTCCAGAAAGCAGGATTTGCAAGTTAACTTGTGAGGGATGAAGAAAAATCAGGATTTTTCCATTCTAGTTACAAGGATTAGATGAAATCCATATCAAGTACCTTGTTCTGAAGCTAACCTGGAAAACAGCAGTTTAGGCCAAATAAAGCCTGCCTATGTGTGTGGTATTTGAGGTCCAGAGATTACAGTCATGTTTAATTATGTCATACATGTCGTGGCTTTTTATCAAACATGCTACTGAAATAGAGGTTCGACTCATTGTCATGGATTAGCCTTAGGAGTCTAGGATCAGACCTCCTTTCTATCCAGATGTTACAGGTTGTGACTTAATGCAAATTATAAATGGTTCTTTTTTTTCAGGTAAACGCAAAGCACTAAAGCTAAACTTTGCTAATCCTCCGATTAAACCGAATGCGAGACTCCCCATCGCATCAGCCAACCCTTCCTTCCATAATCCACACATGTAAGTGAGGCAGAAACCATTTTCAGTCTGAAGGTTTGCCGTTTTCAGCTGTGCTGATTGTTATTTGTGATGTTCGTACGCTTGTGCTGACACAGAGAGAGACTGCGCAATCACAGTATTGAGTCATGTGGGAAGCTGAAGATCTCTCCCGAGCAGCATTGGGACTTCACTGCCGAAGACCTGAAGGACCTGGGCGAGATCGGCCGAGGAGCCTACGGCTCGGTCAACAAAATGGTTCATAAGCCCAGTGGTCAGATCATGGCTGTTAAGGTAGGACACAGTACACTGTTTTTTAAATTCATCATATGGACAATTTACAGAAAACCAGAAGCCTTGAAAAAAATATTTTCTGACAAATCTCCAATTGTAATACTCATAGAAAGATTACGCCTGTGTGCTGCTTGACAGATGTGTATTTGTGTTGCAGAGGATTCGTTCCACTGTTGATGAAAAAGAACAGAAGCAGCTGCTCATGGATTTAGATGTGGTTATGAGGAGTAGTGACTGTCCCTATATCGTCCAATTTTATGGGGCTCTGTTCCGAGAGGTGAGCTTACGTTTATCAACCATACACCGTATTCTTTGTACTCACAGACTGCAGAGAGTAAATGTCACCAATGATAATCTTATACATAAATATCAAAGGGATTAATAATATTATCAAAACCCTCAAATGTGATATTTTCTAAGGGCTGATTTAAACGTCTGCGAGCACGTCTCGNGAGGCGTGTCGCATGAACCAAACTAGAATGTACAGAAAAGGGAAATCGAAAAAGTACAGTCTCTGAACTAAAAACAAAAGAGAGAGTTCCGTGTTTCACCGTAGGAATAATAACTAGAAGGCAACACGGGCGTAACTTTGTTTTGTAAAGTACTGAGGAAAAAAAAAAAAAACCCAAACCTTGTGTAATCAAATATACTCACTGAACCCTTTTTTAGGAACACTATAATAATACCGGGTAGGGCCTCCTTTTGCTCTCATTTCTTCGTGGCATGGATTCCACAAGATGTTGGAAATATTCCTTTGAGATTCTAGTCCATGTTCACATCATGGAATTCCTGCCGATTTTTCAGGTGCACTTTCAAGCTGCGAGTCTCTACCATGTCCCGGAGGTGTTCTGCTGGGTTCAGATTCGGTGACATTGAGCTCATTGTCATGTTCATGAAACCAGGTTGGGACAACGTTTGCTTGGTGACATGGTGCATTATCATGCTGGAAGTAGCCATTAGAAGATGGGTAAATTGTGACCATGAAGAGATGCACATGGTCAGCAACGATACTCAAATAGGCTGTGGCATTCAAGCAATGATTGATTGGTATTAACGGGCCCAAAGTGTGCCAGGAAAACATTCCCCACACCATTACACCACCTCCACCAGCCTGGACTGTTGACACAAGGCAGGTTGGGTCCATGGATTC
>CM074956.1:7853075-7890594 GCA_037577455.1 Pangasius macronema
TATATATATATATGAGACTCACTTGGTTGACAGATGCTGGTGTACGGGCTGGTAGCTAAAGCTCTGGCTTTGTGGACACTGGGACTGGTGTGAGTGATTCTGCTGCTGGTGCTTCTGCTGGCTGAGAATCTGCAGTTGCAGGAACAGCTGCTGCTGCTGCAGTAGCCGGGCATAGGCTGAATCCATTGGAGGAGGAGACTTTTCTGCTTTCTGGTCTGGCGGAATGTACTGGTGGTACTTTAGCTTTTTCACCTTCGGCTTAACATCTTTTGGCTTCTTATGACGATTCTTGTCTGATGTTTTTGACTATTTCATGGTCACAGAGGGCAAATAAAAAATAGTGAGGTGTTTATCATTTGAATTTATCATAGTTTATCATTTTGTTACTTAATGTTAAGATATATAGAAATGTTAAATCAAATAATGTCTATATTAAATGATTGTACATGTATTTGGATCAGTTACTGGTATAATATATATAATAAAATAAAATGTTTACAGTCATCTTTATTACTAATATTTGCAGACAGTATTTGGAGAAAATGCTTGTCCTACCTTTATTATTGCAGGGACTGGAATGGGTGGAGCTGTCTGGCTGTTTGTCACAGCTGGACCTTCTTCTTGGTTTTGAATAGTTGATTCTCTGGTTTGTGACCCCTTAACAGTAAAGTTTGACAACTTAGCCAGAGAGCTGACAGTATTTAATTCAAATATGTCTTTTGAGCCATACCAGGAAAAATATAAAGGCCAATACACTGTTTCCAGTTTGTAGGGGCATGTCAGCACTGTAAGCCTAATACCTTTTATACACTGCTAAGAAAATTAAGCAGGACACTGCAATTTAGTTCACTGCCACAGAGGGCAGAATTTTCAAAGCTATTACTGACACTTCTGTAAAAAGGGGCTTGCTATATTTTGTGGAATCATGTTGATTTGCAGTCTATTAATAACCTTATAGTTTAGTCAGTGTAGATTAGTAGAGTAGTGTGTATTGTAGTATGTTAGTATAGTTTATCACCTGTGTAGGGCCTGTGGTCAGTGAGGGGGATGGAATGCCACTGCTGGCCTTGCTATCTGCCAAAGGCCCGGCTGAGCTCTGGGACTCATCACTAAGGGGCTGTTCAGGAGACAGGCTCTCGCTGCTGCTGTCCTCCTCAAATGCATATGAGTCCTCCTGCTTCGGAAACTTCCCATGATTCACTGGAAACATAACAAATGGACAAAATTATACCAAAACACTGCAACTCCTAGGAACAGAGATAAAATTGTGAAGTCAAACAAGCAAATTGAAGAGGGAAAACCAATTGAATAATTCACATTGAAGTTATGACTAATAACTAACAAACTGATTAACATCTTTAGTAAGAAGATGACTCTGAAACATGTGTCTGTGTAAAGATTTGGGAAAGATTTGTGGATTTGGGTCTTCCAAGCTTGTACATGTGTAGGGCTGCAACTGATGCATACTTGGACCCAAAATCCTACTGTGCCTTACGTTTGTGCTGCAGACTTGATCCTGGCTATTGCTGAATGGTGCTATTTGTTTTTCACTTGCGCCTAGTCAAAGCACTTCGCTCAGTGGTGCCGTGATGTAGAGGGAGCAGGCTGACAGGACCACTTCATTCTAACGGGTTACCTTGATAGTACAGAGCAGCTCTGTCCTATCAGCAGAGGTCAGCCTAGGGGCTACAAGAGGGACAGTGTATAGTGCCAGTTTGCGTTGAGATGGGAAATGGTGTGTGTATATGTGTGTGCTGACACTTGTGTGACTCGTTTAGTATCTAAGCATGTGACCTGCCAAGAGTGTGGGCCCTGGTTTCAATCATGACAGACACTCTGCCTGCAGTGTGCTGGGCACAAACCCTGTGTACCCTCCCCCAAGCCTAACTGCTGTCCAGCAACAGCCAAGGAAAGTATGAGTGTTTTTTTCCTTCCACCTGTTGGTGTTAGACTGGACTGGACACTGTAACTAGAGACACCTGACCTCTACCTGTCCACTTTTACCAACTAAGTTCATCCCATACTGACACATCTGATAAAAATATATGAGGGATTAATGGACCAAATGTTGCTCAAAGAATAGACAAATTGCCTCTGAGTGTGTATATATACAGATACTGAAGACTTTTCAGATTACAGAGGGCTTGCAATTACCCTACCAGGAACATTGTAAAATCTCAGAGCTCCTTTGCTTATTTAAAAGCCTGCAGGTCTAATAATCAAACCCGGAGAGTAGGTCATGGGAGTGTTACAGGATGGGGGTCTCAGCACTGCAGACAGCTGCATCGCGGCACAGTCCCCCCTCAGACACCTTTGTAGGTGGCTCGGTGGAGCCACATAAATCACGACGAGTCAAAACAGAGCAGCGAGAGGCCACGTTCATTTGATCTCTAGAGAAAAGGGTGGGTCTAATTACAGCTGCTGTTTGTCTCAATAAAACATGCTCGTCTTCCCGCAGAGGTAATGTAAACTGAAGTCTTCTGCCTTATGGTCAGCTTATGCAATACATTTACAGACATGTCCGAGTAGAAAACAGAGTGTTTACTTTTCAGTATGTCTAAAAACACTGGCTTTAGCAGAATCTGAAGGGATGTAGTGTGGTTATGCAGCATAGTAAACACAACATTGAGTTAACACTCGTGCGCTAGAGCTGATGGCCTCCTAAATCAAGCTGTGTTTGGTGAGGAAAAGTTTGGAAGGATTGTCAGGAATCTTGCTAAATATCACTTAGTATGAGTGTTTTTTGGGGTCAGTGAGTCATCGTCAGAGCATGAAAATGGCTTCAAAATATGTCCTCCGCATTTCTTTTTGATTTGATATAGAAATTGTGAATTGCAAGCAGGGATTAGTTTGTAATATCTGCCAATGTCAACCTAGCACTTTCTGGTACCTTTTAAAGCAGCCTCTTTAACAGTTGAATCAACGGGTATGATGTTCTTCTCAACAAGTTCCAGTGGACCTGGTCTCAGGGCGATTTTCTCATTAAGGTCATCAGCAAGTCGGGCACGCTTGAGTTTGCTCTGTGAGTCTTGAGCGGGGCCCTCACTGGCCGAGTCTGCATAGTAACACAGCAATCATAAGCAGTATTAATCCAGATCCAAAACCTTCCACTTGCATGCATACACCATGCAGCAATGGTAGGGTTTCTAACATAAACAGTTATTGTCTGACCGTCCAAGTCAGGCCTCACCCATGACTCTCATCACTCAATGTGGATCAAGCAGCCGAAAATGCATTTAGTTAATTGTTGTATGAACTACTGCCTATACAAACCATTTTAATTTGTATTTAAAAAAAAAAAATTATATGACAATGTGGTAAGCACTGAAGGTCTTACCTTGTAGAATGTGCATGTTAACCAGCTCTGACTTCTCGGGTCTACTTCGGATTTTATGCTTTAAATAATCCCCAGTCTGCAAAATATTAACAATTAATGCCTGAAGGACAGAAGAATTGACGTTTTAACCTAATGCCTTATTTGTGCAGGATACTAGACAATTTCTCCATTATCCATATTTATTTTCCAAATAACACATAAGTTCCTCCTGGCAGATATGGCACGTGCCAAGGAGTCATGTTTACTTTTGCCTCAGAAAGATAAAGTGGCGTTTTGCTCTGACCTTGGAGCGTTCAAGACTTTTCCTCTGCTCATGGAATGCAGCTGGACTCTTCAGGGCTGGAAAAATAAATGAGAAAGAACTAAATAAATGAGAAGGAACTAACCATCTCTGTCAGTGAGGCTGTCTCTGTGCTTGTTGTCAATAAATCCTGCCTAAATAAGCTTTGCTTGCCCCATCTGCCCACTCCTGGGTCAACTGTATTGTCCTCAGTTAGAGTGTTGCTTCAATGGCTAGTCTGATCGATTCTATTAAACACACACAAGTAATTTGACCTCATATTTGGGTTGTCGACAATAAGCTTTTTCTTGTAGATGTCAATTATACATGTTTAAATGCACTGCTTCAGTCTTGCTAAGACTCCTCAGGCAAAGCAGTATGCTTCAAAATGATCTCCTATCATATACAGATGGAGAGAGTGCATCATAGGTATACCCCCAATGTAAACGTATTGTTTCCCATCCGTGTTATCTAATGGATGTGCTCTCTGGATGTGATAACTGCAATGTGGTAAAAGTGTACCTATTCCTGGAGCCCTGCCTGATTAAGTAACACTAATTATGCTGATTAGATTAGAAATGTTAGATTTCTGCTAAGCCTTTAGGTCTAAGACATCATCCAGACTCCGTGTCTTCTTTGGCTTATAAAGAAGGAAGCCATATCCAGATCTTTTGAAATGCCAATTATATAGAGTAGCTGTATACAGTCTACAGTGAGGTATTTAAGATTTATTTACAGCTAGCCAGATTTAGCCAGGGAATCTGTGTTTTTAAAAAAAATATTATTATTTTTTGTTTGTTACAGTGGTGGAAATCACAACCCACATGACCAAGTTAATATATTTAGTGGTCCAAGCACCAGAATCAACTCAGACCTAATGTTTTCTGTTGGTGGAAAATTCAGGAATAGAAAGATTTATAACTCCAAAAATATTGTTTGAAAAATTTAAATAATGTTGATGAAATAAATCCATACTGAAGGAGTCCATGGATTTTATTTTGTAGTTAAAGGGGTCCCTGACTACAAAAACTTTGAGAACCACTGGTTTCAACTATGTTAAATAAGCAGACTTTTTTTTTTTTTTATTAGAAATTTTGATCAGGCAAGAGAACTGAATGTATGTGCTTTTAAGCAAAATATGTTTCTCTAAAAATCAGAAATCTGGTAGAACAACAAATGCTTAGTCACCTAATATAGTGTGTTTTAAAGTGTTCTAGATTATGTTCGTCTTGCACCGGAGCTGTCAGTCACATGGATAATGGATAAACTAGCTCCTTCTACCAGTAGTAAAAAAAAAAAAACAGTTTCAAAGCCACAATGTTGAAATTTGAATGAAATTTGAATGGTTAAATACATGACCAGAACATACAGTTTTGTTGTCTTGTATGCTCTGGTTTGGATTGCCACTTAATTTCCATTGGCTGTCAGTATAATACACAATAACAGAATGTCTGCTTTGCAAAATTGCTCATAGAAAGATTGGAATTCATCTAAAATTGTTTATTGCATGATATTATTTATTGTCTCTGCCTTAAACTGCATGTAGTATTATGTTTATTTTTCACCTCTGTCAATCAAACGTGTAAAGAAGAAATATGAGGCCTTTAAATTAGACAGCGGAAGTTTAGCTGAATGTAAAGGCATATTCTTGGACAGTTAGTCAAGACAGGGTGAAATAAGACTCATGAAAAGGCCGCAAGCTCCTCCCGGCCACACGCCAAACAGCCTTGAGAGGCCTGACTGCTGCTTTCAAGTGCCTAATAAACACCAGATGTTCCTGGGGAGATGTATATATGGGGCACACACACACACACACACACACACACACTGACCATCATCCTTCCAGACAACAGAAGAACGGCTGAAATATTCCGTCCATAAAAGAATGTAACAGATTTAGTAATTTCAGCCTCACATGTTCTCTTTGAAACATAAAGTGCACTTTGGTGGGTTGGAACACATGTGCAGAGAACCGTAAGATGGTGAGTTTGTGAAGATGAACCAACCTGCAAGAACACTGACATTCTGCAGTCAGATACAAATGGTACAGTTGTCTTTAGTGAAGTTATAACATGTTACAGAACACTGTCCAGTAGCTCCAGCTCTGTTATTCATTGTAATAATATATATGTACATTTCGCCTGGTAAAAGCTTGTTGATGGCAGTTGTGGCAAACGTCCAGCTTCATTCACTTCTGGCCTGTAATCAATTGATAAACAGCCGCTGAAAATTCTTTTTAAAGGGCTGCAAGCTGGCCAATCGTGATTTTGGGGGCATTTATCTTTGGCAGTCTCCCAGAGATTGATAGGACTGGGCAGGCCTCTGGATTCCTTTCCTGTGTGCACTTACACTAGTTATCTCACCACTGGAGCCTTTCTGCCTGCTATACCATTCAGCAACATTTCCCAATATATCCAGTTGAAGAGCAGAATACGCTGTGAGTAAGCTGAGACCCAAACCCATAATGGCCCTGCGAGCATGTGTATATGTGTTTGTAGGTTATAAGAGTGTGACACTGAGTAAATAGAAAGGGTATATAGTTCACAGGTGAGCCAGCCATCTGATGTATTTTCTTTAATTCCTTTGGGTATTTTACTTCACATCATTCAACTGTCAATATCCTCACATGAATAGCTTCTGTACAAGAAATACTCTCTAAGGAACTCCTGGTTGATTTTCTAACCTAACGATTGAAGGATGTCTTAACAGAACATGAATTTCAGCATCCTACTGATGCTTTGCTGCTACATATTAAAGACTGATGAGTCTTGAAAGCATTGGTGGCAAAACAGAGGCAATTGTAGTGTTGGTGGTGCACTTGGCTTACTCGTGGCCCCAGAGCGCCTCTTGAGCAAAGAGCATTCCACTGAAGTCAGCCTGTACCACAGAATGTGCATGAAGGAGCACATTGATGTTTATCACTTGCACAGGCCATTCCTTTTTCATTCTTCTGTGGAAGACCTATGCCAAACATTGCTGTACTTCCTCTGAAAAGCCTGACACTTCTGGCCAGGTGCACTCTAACATCTGAAATGTGTGATTCTCCACATTTATGCCATAACCTCCACTTTTTTTTTCCCCACTTCCTCACCTCTTGTAATCAATCAGCCGGTTTGCTTCAGACTGACACATCTCAGAAATGCCAGTTGGTAGAATGGAGCGGGGGTGGGGGTGGGGTTGGGGTGGGGAGGGGTTGGGTTTGGCTAGTGATGAGTGTGAAAAAAGAGGTGTTACTCACGAGGCATGATGCCCTGGTCTGCTAACTGCTCTCGTGTCCTCCTCTGCTGGAGCCTCAACTGCAGGACTGCGAGTAGAGGAAGGGAGAGAAAGAGGAGAGTAGAGACAGAGAAAGAGAAAGAAAGAGAGAGAGAGACAGAGCGATTCACTAACCATGAATCAAAACTAGAGAATGAACTGTAAATCTGTGTCTGGCCAGGGAACACATCATCCCCTGCAGGCATGCAGAGATATCAAAGTGTCTTTCCTCTGTCCTGCACAAAGAACAGAATCACGTACACAAACCAGCAACGGGCTAAATGAGCAGCTCTTGCGTTTATGACCCTCCTCTTCACTGGCCATCACGCCCACGAGGACCACACACTGTAGGGAGAGTTGTTTAAAAGCCAGGAGCTGTGTTTATCATAGACCTACATCCTGTTTTAAGAAATATTTGTGGGTCTGTTGCTTTCTTTGTTTTGGGTGGCGTGTCTGACATCAGGAGAGCAGACCGTCAGTGTGTCAACTGTGGGTCACTATATGAGAAGGCATTATGAGATTATTGACAAATATTATTAGATTATATTATATTGCTGTAAAATGGAATTTGCACCCATGGATCAAATGTTAGGCAACTTTTCAACGGTGATTGCAGAGGACATGCAGAAATCACCTACACTTGTGCTTTCACACAAAAAACAGTCTCCTTGCAGCACATCTGCTTCTCTTCGGAACACATTTTGGGCAAGATGAAGCTGAGAACCACTGCCAAGCACAGAAGAGTGGACTGTTAATGGGCAAATAGGCGGACAGTGCAGGGGAGCCTGGCTGATTTTTGGCACCAGAAAGGAACCTCTCTCACCCAGAACAGCACTGGCAGTTCTCACCAGTCTCATCATGGACTTTACCTGGAAGCAGTTTTGGACAGCTTTTTTTTTTTTTTACAAGCTTGTTTTAAACAGAAAAAATGAAGTTGTTTGAGGAAATCTGGGTCATGGACAAACATTTATGCTACAACATACAACCTATTTCTACCTGTTGTTTTTAAAGATTTCTCTTTTTCAGAGGTGCACATAAATCAGCATCATTACACTGAGAGCAACAGGTGAATTATAAAAAAAGGCAAAGATAGAAAAAATGGCTTCGAGCATGGGTCTGAGATTGCTTCCTGGCAGCATCAGCACTATTTGGCGATGTTTGTTGTGGGGGGAGGGGGGCTTGATGAAGAATGCCAAACCCCTTGATTGCCCTAAATAATTATCCTCTATAAGAACCATCACAGCTTCACAGACACTCTGGATCGAATAACCTCAGCAATAAGAACCATATGAGCTGACTTAATGGCCTAAAATAGCTGCACCAGTTGTCTTCGGGGCATATATCTGAAATTAAAAAAAGAAAAAAAAAACCCTGCTCATTCCTACCCTAACAGTTTTGCATTTGTGCCTGTTGTCAAATCATGCCCCAAGAACTTTCACCGGTATGTTACTTTGAATAATCCCTTACATGTTGTAGAATAATAAGAAATACATTTTTCCAGTGCCGGAACATTGTGGACTTCATCAGAGTAAGAACAAACAAATCCTGAGGCCTTTGAAGTGAAATGCTCTTTCTGTGAATAGCAATAAGGCAGTAATCTTGACATGATGCAGATGGCTCGGAGATATTTGTATCCATATGATCAGTGTGCTTCTGTAGTGGATGACTTATCCCAGCCATATAGTTCATGACACCAGCAACTGCACACTTGGCTATGGGCAAGGCCCAGCTGTTCAGCTTTTGCATCTAATCATGATTGCCATTGTTTTGTGTGCCACTGGCATCTCGTTCGCTCTCTGTATACCACCTCAAGAGCATTTCTATACAGAATATTTAAAGTCAAATCAAGACCCAACCTCAGAAGAGATGCTGAAGGTAATGCAGTAGCTTGCAATAATCATGTTATTTATGCAAGTTAGGGGGAAAGGCTTGTGGTGGGAGGACATGATAAACTCGCTTTGACTCACCAGAAGGCTCACAGACTTATTAAGCTGTCAGTAATTTGAGAATACCACACACATGGCCAAACACACAATGAGCAGATGCAGTTGAACACAGTCTAATTCAGAGAAGTCTTTTTGGGGTCTGCTAATCCAAGTGAGCGAAGAAATTAGCATTGGCGGCGCTTGTTTACTAGGCCCAGCCTGGATTGGAGCTAAAATTGAACGGATCTAACAGATAAGTTAGCTGTCAGGTCAAATGACCATCCAATTAGTAGTGGATGCAATAATATAAATAATAATACCATCTTGGAATTTTGGAAGTTTTTGAAATGAAATTCAACGTGAAAGCAAAGAAGTCAGTCTGATAAACGAACACATTTATAATATCAGCTGATATGAACAATTAAACAGCTTGAGAACATACAAACTAGTCACCTTTGTGGCTGCATCGATCAAGTGACTACGACTGGATAGCTCTCAGCTGCACAGGGCACCAGTTCTGCACTACACACCTTTAAATGTCTGAGCTTTTGGTACAGCATGTGCACAGTTATGTAATTACGTAATTCTGCCCATCCCTTACAGCCACTAATGAAGTTCCTCAAAGATTTGAACATGTCCACAAGGGACACACTGGCAGATCTCTATCTACCCTGCTTTCTCTCACGCACACACACTCACGCAGGGGAAAATAGTGGCAGCCAGTGTGCATTATCGAAGCAAAACCTATATCTCTATGTAAACAGTCCAACATCTGTTGAGCATTATAGCACTAATATGTTCTGGTCAAAATAAGCAACTTTTTTTTTTTAACCATGCCACTCTGTGGACCCAAAACATTACATCTACCCTTCCTCTGGACTCATGGGTCATTTCCTTTGTGTCAGTGCTCTAAATAACAGGAGGGAAACGCTCAATTTTGCCTGTAATTGTGGGTGAGCCATTAAAAAACGTAAAGAAGAAAAAAAAAATCAGACTGGGAATTCAAATAAAATCTCTGAAAGCAAAGTGCAATTGACCTTTCAGTTGGTTGTCAACAAGTTGTCTCTGTGGAGTGTTTTAATATTTGTCACAGAGAAATCTATGCCTGTGTCAGTAACATTTATGTCAGAGAGGTGGCAGTATTGTTCACAACAGATTAATTTCTAGACAAAATTCCAGTATTCATCTGAGAGAAGTGCCGACTTGTATATAAACATGAGCACAGAAGAGAGGCTTCTAAATTCCTAAGAAGGATGGCAAGATAGAGAGAGATGAGTGAAAAATGATAGAAAACAGCTAACAAGCTAAGAACACGAGCTGTCAGCTTTTAGGAGGATTTTAAAGCAGCACTTCAGCTAGCCCTTCAGACTGGTAAGGTAATGTCAAACTACCATCTTTGTCATTTGATAACCTTTGACCTCTGTCTCACATCAGTTCAAGCTACTGGAAGCAAACAGTCACCTATAACTACACATGTGCTGTGCACTAGAATACTACAACAACTCCAACCATCATAAAAGCACATAATTACGAGCTTAACATTACTGAGTGATAGGTTCCACAAAATCATGCGGCTTTCTTTATGATTCCATTCTTAAACATTATCCATAGAAATACTGAATGTGGTTTTAAGTAATTACACTTAATAAACAATACATTTTGGACTGTTTTTTTTTTCAATCCAAACAAAGTAGGTGATAAAGGATTGGCATTAAATATCTTACCTGATCTAAATTTGCTGCGAATCAGTACAGAGTGTTCAGAGCCCAGCAGGGTCATTCTGGTCACAGTAAGATTCCAGTGTCAGCGCATTAACAGAGAAATTTGCTAACTTCAGTCCAGTTGGGGAGAGTGTCATCAACAGGGTGGCTCCGAACGAGTGAGCACAGAAATGTCAAACTTGTACACATGTAAATGCTGAGCGCAAGACGACCACAGAGTGTCAGACAGCCTGCTTGACTCTTCAGAGTGGCTACGGTTCCATGGAGCAGTGGGGGCTCCACTCCATGAGAGAGAAACTGATAGGACTGTACTGCTGGGAGGGTCTTAAACTGGAGGAGAGTGAGCTGAGCCCTCCTCCAGCTCACTAGTGAGTTCTCCCTCAGCACAGGACAGGGCTGCCCCTACTGTTCAGCAGCATGCAAGCCCACCACACACACACACACACACACACACACACATCAAAACATATACACCCATGGAGATCAGCAGGTGTCAATGCTGAGAATTATGCTGTTCTACTTCCTCAGCAAAACATTCCTCTTCATATTCACATCTACTCTTAAATGCAAGAGATGCACGCCATCCTACCGCCTGGAACAAATTTCAATTTAAAGTGCAGGCTGTATTTCATACTTCTCACATGTTCCTCAGGAGATCACAAAGACAAAAATATATCCTGGTGTACGGTGCTTAAACTGAGTCAGTCTAAGTGTATTTTATCTTATCTAAAGAGCAGAAATCTCCACTCAGTATTCTGACAGCCTTTCCTCCAGCTCCCACAATCCACAACAAATGTCCGGGCGGTTAGTTTGGTCTCCTTTGGTAGTAGGAACACTTTAACTGTCCCTGTAGATCTGCAGCTCTGCTCCAGGCAATGCACAACAACGTGAGGGGAGAATTTAGCAAGGTACAGACATTTAAAAAAAAAAAAATTAATTGCAATTCCGAGAGATATAGTAGCTACAATAAGAACCTTGTGCTGAAACTTGAAAAACTCTTGCAAACTAATGCATCTATCCCTTTTCTGACTGTTTACACTTTGCAGGTTTCCTCATAATGGATGGTAATATAAGAGAAATACTATAGTGATGTCATTGCTGAGCTCCACTCACACTTCTGTGTTCCTCACATCTCTTTTTCAAAGCTTTTTTCAGGCTCAGCACTGGCTCGCCGTTTTAAAGCACTTTAGATTTTAAATGAATCCAAGGGCTTAAACTCGCTAATGGCACCCAAACAATCTGTCCACTCCCTTCGCCACGCGTAACGCTCCACAGTCCAATATACAAGCGCAGTCAAATATTTACATTAGTACATCTTGAGTTGTAAGCGGGCTGTTTTTTGGGGAATAGAGCGCCTGGCCGCACACAGTTCCCCTTGACTGGAGCTTGGAAGGCTTAATTAGCAGGTGAAAGTGCTTAAAGGGAGGTTGTGGCAGCGGCTGAGTCTGAGCATCCTTGTGAAATTCCTCAGAGGGTCACTGAGTCCTGTCCTAATCCCTCCCTTTAATTGGGCCTCGCGTCTCTAGAGGAGACATGTTTCATCTGAGCAGACTCCTCAAGAGCGGCCCAGTGTGACACCTCGGGACATGAATCACAGCTCTGGGTTTATGATATATGAGTGTTTACAATCATATAGTATCTGCCTGAGCAGACACACGTGTTCCATAGCATAGAATTTAGCTACATGCTATGTTATGGCTGTGGTGTAATATAGCTTTATGACCTCTGGAGTTTTAAGTGCTTCTTGGAAACCCGTGGTTAACAGCATATTGAATTCATCAGTAATATTACCATCTTCCGAGATGTGTTTATTGGCACCCCAAAAGGAGATTTTATTAAAAACCTTTGCTTTGAGAGTATTGTTAACATTTGCTTTTGAGTTTTATTATAACCAATATTGCACACTCTGTATAATTTAGTGTGTTATGGAATCACAAATATAATTTATCAGTTTTCACTAAAAAACAGCTTTTAAAATTTAAATGAATCTACAATTCTTTTCTTGGTTAGTTTTTTCTTCTGTGTAACTACATAAAAAATGATTTCCTGATGGGTTAGTGTAGTACAAGAACTGACACACAGATTCTATAACGTTCTCATTGTTTCAGAAAGCCAGAGGACGTGAATTTGTTCAGGACTACAAACAGACACCCACCTGCTTCATGTTCTGTGATCAATGACTTTTTTGTTGTACACTGTGCAGTAATGTACACTGGTGTACATGTTACTCAATGTAATGTAACTGTGTCTGTCACTACTGATTTAGACAGTCTGAAGGCAGAGCTGAAAAAAATTTGGGAGCGGAGGAGTGGAGCTCGTCATACTCTTGGCTATATCTCAGAATACATCAGACAGACAGCGTCTCACACACGCAGACGGTCAGGGGAGGAGGCGCAGCCTGCCGAGTCCTGAGTGGAGCCAGCAGGACTGAAGAGTGAGAGACAGAAAGACAGAGACAAAGGGAGAGAGAAGAAATACACAGAATGACAGACATAGAAGGGACATAATTAGCAAGTTAGAATAGAGAGTTAGTGCTAAGACAGAGTTAAAGTAAGACAGAAAAAGAGATGAGTGAAAGACAGAGTAATGAAGGCGAGCGAAGGCCATGAGCAGGCTGAAAACCTGAAGCAGCAGAAACAGCTGGCTCTTATCTGTCTAAAACCCACTGGTCTGCGTTACAACATTGCTTTAATGACCATTCTCTGCTTACTGTCGCTGCTGCCTTTGCCTTAGAGCGCTGACTACGGCCACAGGTAAACACTCCCAAATGGAGCACCCAAAGAGTCTGTCTCCTGAGAAAAAGCCAAAAGATTGGAAGATTTGTCCACTTTCGGGAATGTGCGAGAGACCTTTTTTGTGAGTCGTTTGTTTAGATCCCTCAGCATTCTTCTGGGTTATGATTTTTCAAGTTCCTCCGAGGGCTTTTATTTATCAAAGAATACAGCCAGTTTTCCTCAGATCCAGTTTTAAACGTGTGTCATAATGAAATGTTGATAGAACAGAATGTCCAGGTGTGAACAAACCACTATTTTTGCATTTTCTTCTCAGAGCCTGGATTTTGGGGGTTAAATGGGGAGAAGAAAAGGCTATCAAGGGAAGTCACCTTAAACCTGAACTGGCATCATATTAGATAGAGCTATGGAGCAGGGTCAAATTATAAGTGAAACAAGAAGAGCTAGGGCCAAAGCCTACTGAATATGAGAAGATGTGAGAAGTATTTTCTTTGGTGTCAACGAGTAAGGGATCAGTTGTGCTGGCAAGAGGCAATGTACCTGGAATCCGAAACACAAAAAGCTTATGCTGGACCTGAGCTCTGAGCATCCACAGTTAATGTGGATTGTGCTTTGTGCAGTTGGGTAGAGTTCTTTCAAATAAAGTTGTAAGAAAAGAGAAATGTGCATGAATGATTGCAGTGTGAGGGCACGTGGAGCTCTTGCTTCACTTCAGATTAACGTTAACTCCCTGTTATTAGTTAAATTGAGGGCGAGCTCTACGCATGCTTAAAACCTGACCACACTTTAAATTCAGTTTAACTTTCTCCAAGCTTGATTTTGCTTAATCTGCAGCCATGACTAATACTTAGATAAGAGCACATATCAAAAATAGCATTCGAAGGATTCGAGTGCAAGCTCTTTTTCTTTGCTCTGGAGGAACAAAATTGATTGGTTTCTGTCAGGTAAACTAGGATCTGTTTTCCTAGTTTGATTTATGTATGGAAAGGAATGTTTGCATATGTTTTGATCAAATGTCTCTGAACTACATGTAACACTCATCACTGTTTAGTCTAAGGACTACTGTGTATGTTGAGGAACATGTTTGGTGTATAAGTCATTGTCATTGTAGTCTCGTGAGCCGAAAGTAAAGTATTTTGGCCCAGTTTAACAATGTAGCCTGCGCGGGATTCGCAAGTTTGTGTATTGTGAATATGTCAAAAAGACGCTGAACAGTGAAACAGCGGTCACATTAATTTTTCCAGCTGCTCAGAAATAAACTACCTAGGTATAGGCGGGGTTCAAGTATCAGTATCAAGTATCAAGGATACATATACTTGCTGTGTGTGTGACTTTAGATTATGATTAGATTAGGAATTAGGAACACATAAGAAATATTACTGAGTGTTTTTTCTGAAGTTCTTGTACATTAGTGGGATATAAGATGGCAGAAACTCGGGTGTAAGTACTCACAGATGCACCACCTTTTACACCATCCACCTTGGATGTAATCCACTTTTCCATCTTTCCTGAGTAAAATCCAGGTTTTAGAGATAGTTCCCATGGCTACTATATAATCCCACACTCTTATGTACAGCTCTGTTCTCCCACTGAAAGATGGCCAGCTATGTTAACCTGGACCTGCTCGTCTAACCTTTGGCCCTGGATATGTCAGTCTCCTGTCATGTCTCTGTCTCAACCTACCATGCAGAAAAGAACATACCCCCCAGCACACTACCCATGCATCAAAAGCCATATCTCTTGTGATGTGTGCTAATATTTGTCTTGACGTGTTGAGCACTGAACCAAATACTTTCATGCTGCTTGGCTGAAATATGCTGTCAAGGAGCACATTTTCCCTCCAGATGGGGAAAGACCAAGTCCGTGTTTTTGTTGGTGTAAGCTAGTTGGTGTTAGACCACACATCATAATATGCCTCATGTTTGCTTAATGAAGATAAAGTGCATCTTATCAGGGTTGTCGCTGGATAACAGGAATTTATCTGTAGTTCTCTTTCCCACTCGACCTCAAAGACCGTTTACTGGAAGTGTCCATTAGAAATGGAAGATACTGTTATTCTGTGTTCAACCTAAACATACAAGTCATCCACATAGAAAGGTTGTTGAATAGAATCGACTTGTACAGTGTGAAACCATGCCCTCATCACTCTGCATGGCAGCTCTGCTACACTGCTTTTGCAGTATTTCTGTAGCGACTAGTGATTTGTTCAGGAAAGATGTGCTTTCTTTACCAACTGAAAAGCTGGAAAAATACTTAGAGGCAAATACTTGATTTTTAACACATATGAGAAAATACATATGAAGCACATCCTACAAGCACTACTTTATTTATTTTGACTTTTCTCATAAAATTGCTTATATAAAAAAAATAACTCAAGCTAGCAGCCCTCAAATGAAAGTAAAACAAGGGAAGAGTACTTGCAATGTATAAAGTTATTCACTAACATTTTAGGTCTAAAATATTACACAACATTTTTTAAACTTTGGTGTCTACAATTACAGAAAAATATATATTTATATATAATACAACTACAGTATATACAGTTTAATTATAGCAAATTTAATATACATCATATGGCCAAAGGTTTGTGAACATCACATTCCAGATTTAGTCCTTCCTTTGCTGTTATAATAACCTCCACTCTTCTGGGAAGGCTTTCCACTAGATTTTAGACTATGGCTGTGGGAATTTGTCCATTCAGCTGCAAGAACATAGTGAGGTCAGGCCCTGATGTCAAACGAGAAGTTCTGGGGTTCGGTGTGGTTGAGGTCAGGGCTCTGTGCAGGCCACTCGAGTTCTTCCACTCCAACCTTAGCAAACCATGTCTTCATGGACCTCATTTGTGTACAGGGCCATTGTCATGCTGAAACATGTTGTGGTTCCAGTGAAGGGAAATTGTAATGCTACAGCATACAAAAACATTCTAGACACTTGTGTGCTTTCAACTTTGTGGCAATAGTTTGGGGAAGAGTCACGTATGGCTGTGATGGTCAGGTTTCTACACACTTTTGACCACAAAATTGTAGTATAGTATATATATTGATTGTAGTATAGTATATAGTATATGTAGTAATTATGCAGCCTAGCTCAGAATGTATATGAAGTCTTATTTTGAAAAGCTAATAATGTTTGTTACAGGCTTACATTTCATTATTCGATTAGACCTTTTGTGTAAAAAGTATAGACAGAAAGGCCCAAGACATGTTGAATCTATCACTGTCAACCATGTTGGACTGGGAGAAGCAAGTGATGGAGTAATAAAAATCCTGATAATGGTGTATATAACATTGAAGTGTTTTTTTTTTTGATGATTTACATCTAATATACTGTAAATTCTAATGGTCTACGACTGTGGAGACCATACCTGAAAGGGTTAAACAAGTGGAATCGGAAGTGCCATCTTGGATTTTTGCAGACAATATTGGTCTTTCCATCTCTAGAAAATGTGAGTTCTGACTGATAGTCTAGATTCTGACTGACAGCCACAGTCAGTTTTGAAATACACAGGTCTCAGACTTAGTTATTGATTTTTAAACCCAGTTCTTAGGGAACCCTTAACAGACCAAA
The DNA here is from genome assembly GCA_037577455.1 of Pangasius macronema. Taxonomy (NCBI): domain Eukaryota; kingdom Metazoa; phylum Chordata; class Actinopteri; order Siluriformes; family Pangasiidae; genus Pangasius; species Pangasius macronema. The sequence continues at coordinate 7,869,893 of CM074956.1, forward strand.
TGAGGAGACAAATGATCAAGCACTGTAGAACTCAGTACCTGCAGTAATGTTAGGAGCTGAAATCGGACTTTATTGTTATAAATATCATGTTTAGAAAATCTTAAGCAAGGTGCTGTGAGGTGAAACCTGTCTGGTAACATGCCGGTCACATGTGATACACATATTACTCTACAGTAATGATCATGGTTTTTGTTTTCATCACGTCAGGAACACTTACTTGCAGATGATGACAAGCTGAGCTTTCTTTAGTCGCATACCTTACAGAGATGTTCTCGCCCTTATCTCATCTTGTCCTGCCCTGTCTCTTGGATACTCCTCATGGTCACCTATTCCTATCTCGGAACATTCTACTATTGTATTTTGAGCCATGAAAGCCCATTGCTCAGAAGGAATTCAATAACACCAGTACCACTTTACTGTACATATAAATGTCTAAAATCATTTAGCTTGAATACAAGGTTGTATTAATTATCTTACATTACAGATGAGAAGATGCTTGTGGATATGCACGAAACAATTATATTATTGCTATCCAGAAAAGACAAAATATCTATATGTTATTTTTCAAATCTGAGATTTAAATTATTTGTCATCCATATTTATGTGTAATGCCGTATTTCTGTCTTCATCCAATGTTAGGGGCAAAAACATGGATATACTAATTACTGTCACTAATCAATTTAATAACTAATTAAATAATTATAGGAGGACTTGGTCAAACTGTGTCCTGTATTGTTTTATTTGTACAAGCCGTTATCTGCTGTTGGAATGATGATAGAATAAATAAGTTGGACTCTAGCATCTTCAGAATTGTTTTACACTGCAATGATGTTCTATTCCTCAGTAGCAACATATATTTTTTCTGCAACATATGATAATACCAATCCTGACAAACTCACAAACCAAGATATTTGGTATCAAATGTAACCTTGGCATTGTTATAAAGATACAAAATCTTGGGCAGTGATGGAAAAAGACTGGTGTGGTTTGTGGTTTGTGAGCAATACTAGACTTGGCTCAGCATTAGGGTCAATTACCACAATGCAGTCATACTTATCGTAACTTCCACACAAGAGCGCAAATCACATTCAAGGCATCCTGAGTGGAATGCTCTGGAAGGAGAAGTTTTTTGGCAGGCAGTGGCCTCATGTGTTCTTGTGTTAATCAGGTAGCCAGAAGACTATGAATTACAAAGTACTGAAAACCTTGCTGGGGCACACCTGTTTACAAGGTCCTCAATGTACGCTTGGTAAATTTCTGAGCAATTCCACAAATCATGCTTACTAAGATCTGCTAGCAAGTCATAGACGTTCATTCTTTTGTCTTTTTAGGTTACTGCACAATGCATTAGTTAAGCAAATGAAGATACAGTCTATGTAAGTATTAAACCTCTTCGAGAGCGACGCACATTCTCAGATAGACTTGTGAAGGTGGTCACTGTGGTGAAATTTCAATATTAAGAGGTATTACGCTGTTTGTATTTGAACCGATTCCCAGAGCTGCTGGTATGTCAGCTGAAACCTTTAAAAAATATGACCCCATCCTTCAGTGTTTTACTTGGCCTTTGGGAACGACAGCTTTCAAAAAAAATTTTGAGCACCATTTGATTGATTCCCCAGCATTACAGTTTAATGAATACCACATCCAGTACAGAGTGTGTAGCTTCCTGCTCGTCTAATGGCTTTATGCTCTATTTGAGTTGATAGAGATTCTTCTTTGATAAGCTCGGCCTTTAACAGTTGGGTTCAATTAAACAGATATGTTGAATTAACCAGACTCATCCACATGGGATTTATGTGCATCATGGGTCATGTTAAAGATTAGCAACATGACACGCAGTAGATGCTTTTTCAATATTGAGTATGAAGGAATAGGGGTTAGAAGAGCTTCCTGAATTGTGTGATGGCAGCCATTGCCTGCCTGTGGCTTATTTTTCTTTTGTAAAATTTTTATATCTTCATGAAAGAACTAAGACAAACAAGTTTAGAAACCAGCATAAGTTAAGTCATAAAATATCACTAAATGCCTCCACATAGTAACTTTAGCTGATGAGTTGTCATACCTCTCACGTCATAGTATACATCCAACACATACTAAGAGAAATGTCAGATTTAATTCTTTGTACATAGTTTGAATTGATTGAAGGCTGGTAGCCAGAAACCTCATTGAGGTATTATCTCTTCTACAACTGCCAAACTGTTCTTTTTAACATCTTTATAAGATAAGCCATTATATTGCAAAACAATCAGCAAGATATGGCAAGGTAAAATTACGTCTTGATTGCCAGAAAAATATGACAAACCAACCTAATGACCGTCTAAATATAGTGCAAAACTTCCAGAAACCTTCATAAACACTATATTAACCCTAGTATTATTACTATCATTTCCAAATACAATGTGATGTTTACTCACAGTCTGCTTTATTGGAGAAATCATATACGTGCATATTCATGTCATTATCCAATGAGCCAACCATGTTACAGAAGCACATTGCACACAATTATGTAGATACAGGTCAAGAACTTCAGTTAGTGTTCACATTAAACTTGTTTAAGCTGACAAGAAGGTTATGATAACTAAAATAACTAAAAAATAACTCTTTACAACCGTGGTGAGCAGAAAAACGCTTCAGAATGCAAACAATTTGAACCCTGTAGTGGATGGGCTACAACAGCAGAAGACCACATTGGGGTCCACTCATGTCAGCCATGAACAGGAATCTGAGGCTGCAGTGGGCACAGGCTCACCCAAACGGGACAGTAGAAGATTGGAATGAAAGTTTTAATGAAACAGTATTTGGCTTGCATTACGGTTAAAATGGTCGTATGCTATCACAGAAATTTGGTGTTACACAGCTAGCACATTCATGCTGTAAAAGGAAGATCACCTCACTTCTGTTGGTTCACCTTTTCACTTGCACTGCATTTTAATCTTAATCACAGTTCAAATACATGTGTAATAACCAACGTATTTACTAGAAATAAATAATCATATCCTAATTAAATATGATAACCAGTAACATACAGTGGAATCATTGCATGTCTGCAATTAATTTCAGGCAAAAATTTTGCAAAGCTGTAAGGAAGGATTTAAAATATATATGTATAAGTCAGCACTAATTAGTGTAATGGTATTAAGCTAGCAACTTGGCCAATAGTATATGCTAATAACTTCATAGATTAGCAAAGTGAAGAACTTTTCAATGTTTTTTGATGTCTACTGAGCTGTCTGCTATTTTTGACTGTCTGGTCAAAGATTATCTTGCAGGACGTTATTTAATCTTGAAACATGTGGCTCAGGCAGGGTTCAGACACTGCACACACAACACTCACCTACAATTAGCACTGCTCTCCAAAATTCTCCAAAATGTTTTCCTCATGGCTATATGTTATAGATGTTATAGATGTTAAAGATGTTCTTTGCTATGCCTCTATTTCTATACATGTGTCTAGAAATTAAAATGTCCATTAGGTTGCTGGACCATTGCTTTACTAAGTTTTAGTTTACAAGCTAAAAGGCAATAAAAGATATAAATACTGTATTTATAAACACAAAGAACAATATCACTTGTAAATATCACGTTCTAATATTTGAAATGAAAGAGCCGAGAGCCAAGAAAGTCTTCAGGATGGAGGGCTTTGTGGTTTCTCATAAAATGACAAGCTGCATTTTTATATGACTGTTTATAGCTGCTATAATGTAAGTGTTAACAGGAACTAACTTGTTTCGGGATGTTGTAATAGGAAAAAATCAAATTCCACTTCAACATCACAGAACCCACTGCTGATTATTTTCCTAGAACAGCATGCCCCATAGTGTTTTATTCCTTTTTATTTTATTCCACAAAAAAAAAATCAACTAAATAAATAAACACATGTAATTAAAAACAGGTGTCAAACAAGTGTATTTAATGCAATGAAGCTAAATTTTAAATACATTTATATTTTATAGTAATATATTTATTTTAAAAAAATACTATAATACAATTTGAACTACAATTATTATGAACATATTTGAGATTTTAAACTAAGTTTTGAATTATTTTAATTAAATATATTGTTAGTGTATTGTTAGCATATGTAATATACTCTATACTACATTAGTAGTATAGTAGTAGAGATACAATTATAAAAACAATACATTACTAGGGCAGTGCTTTTTATATTTCTTCCATGTTTTCTAAGGCAGCGCATATGTATATATGGGTTTAGGGAAATGCTTTCTGACTGAGGTCTGAAGGGAGGGGTAGAATTGTACAGTTTGTTTATAGCACTTATCTTGTTAACGCCTGCCAGAAATGCACAATGGAGCTTTAAAGCATAAAACTTACAGTTCACTAAAGCATCAGTTTAGCAATGCATTACTAGATGTCTCGCCTGACCTCAGAAAAGAAATCCTGAGAAAGGTCTAATTAACAACACTCATATTAAGAAAAATGACACTTCAAGTATTTCCTATCACAGTTAATTTCACTGAGAAGACGCACATCACCTTTGCATCATAAGAATTCATGAATACTTACATCATCAAACTGGTTCACTAGACATACCGTCCATTAGCCAGTCCAAACTATGTCATGACATACCAAATGCATTACATACTGTGGGTATTTATAGCACTGATTTAAGTGTTCTGTTTATCAGGAGTGTTCTGTGATAGGGTTTCAGAGCTCATGTAAGAGAGAGCTTCAAATGAAGCATCAAGCCATTTTTCTTTCATTAAATCTAGACATTTTGGCTCAAAGTGGTGAAAAACCTCTTTGGCTGTTATATTGGACTTAATTAATCAAAAACATGGCTTTGACGCATAAAAAAGAGCCAGGCAGGTAAAATAAAGATGACATTCGCTCACTCTTTGGGGAGGAAATTGTAAAAAGGGTTATATTGTTCTTTTATTGAATAATAAAGTCCCCTATTGTTTGGAGAATGTGAGCTGGCAGTGAGATGAATTAGGATCTTGAGTAATAAACTGTGCAAGTGTTGCACCAAAAGCATGTGGTATTATCTGGGATGTCTCTTGATGTGGACCTGTTATGCATTAATGTTCTTTTTGTTTTCTTTAAACGAGTATGTTTTCCTACCTGGCTCACACTGCCGACTGTGTTCGGCGCATTCCTGTCGTCAACAGCGAGCCTCTAATCATAGCCAGGTGCTTTCGACTGAAATTAACATGTGGTTCTAACTTACCTCCTCTACACAATGACACATACCTGAGCTGCTAGTGAGAATAGCTTCAAATTAATTTGCCTTTCTTTTTATTCCTCGGAACATGCAAAAGGTTGGAAAAGGTCAGAATGCAAATGTTAAGTGATATCACTTGAAATGCTATCCTTTGGCTGAGGTGAGAAAAGTGAAAACAGTTGTTCCCACTGGTTCTAACGTCATCACTTATACCAGGTTTGTTTTGTTTTTCTGTTCTTAAGGCATTTTTTTCTTTTAAAAAGCTCTAAACTAGACTGAAATGGCACTATGATTACTTTTGCTTGATGAAAAATTTACATTCTGACCCTCTTAACCCTTTAAACTTCCACATTCCAGTTTGCAGCTCCAGACTTCCTCTGTCTCTCAGTAACTACATCCCTTTCCTATTAGTTTCAATGTAGCCACTGAATAATTCAGTAGTTAATAAAATGTGTTTTGAGATTAACTCAGTAATAAGCTGAGACTTTAAGATAGGGGTTCCCAATCATTTTTTGGCAAACAACTCCAAATAGACGTAATGAATTTTCTATGACTTCAGCCTTTGGCATTTTGGTTTCTCCTCCTTATTTACCATCATGCTTCTAATTCCATATTTAGTAAATGTTTCTGTGTATATTTTTCTGTTTGTTTTCTTGACTTCTGTTGTTCCACTGAGTCAGAGTCACTCAATGTTTTGAGGAACTAGAGAAATTAGAAAGATGGAGAAATGTGTCCATTTTTTTTAAATTGCTGAACTCCTACGCTAATGCAGCGTGTCAGGATAGCAAAAATGATCAAAATGACATGCTTAATATAAATATGGCTTGTTTGAACGTGATCGCAATAACATTTCAAAATATTAGCTCACAAAATCAATCTTCACAGATAGTGATAGTCTTAAAAGTAATTTTTATAAAATAAAGGAAGACAACGAAATTGATGGTTTCTCTCATGACAATATTTATAAATCAAATTAGTCACAACCCCTAGTTTGAGAAATCCTGCTTTACTAATAAACATTAGGCCCGTGTCTGTATTAAATAAATTACAAATAAATGCATTTTGATGTAGAGAAAGGTTTGAGAAGATACCTGTTTTTTTAGTAATATATACATACATATATATATATATTTACATTAAAACGACCTGCCTAATATCATGTAGGTCCCCTGTCGAAGGTGTGCTGTGGTATCTGGCACCAAGACGTTACCAGCAGATCCTTTAAGTCCTGTATGTTGTGAGGTGGGGCCTCCGTGGATCGGACTTCTTTGCCCACCACATCCCACAAATGCTTGATCATATTGAAATTGAAATCTGGGAAATTTGGAGACCAAGTCAACGTCCCTGAACCATTCCTGAACATTTTTGGCAGCGTGGCAGTGAGCATTATCCTGCTGAAATAGATCACTGCCCTTAGGGAATACTGTTGTCATGAAGGGGTGTACTTGGTCTGCAACAATGTTTAGGTCGGTGGTGAAACCGCATGAATGCTAGGACCCAATGTTTCCCAGCAGAACATTGCCCAGAGCATCCCATAACATGCCTTCTTCCCATAGTGCATCCTGGTGCCATCTCTTCTCCAGGCAAGTGACGCACATGCAGCCTGTTGTCCACATGATGATTCTTACATTGCTCCATGGTCTAGTTCTGATGCTCACATGCTCATTGTAGGAGCTTTCGGTGGTGGGCAGGGGTCAGCATGGGCACTCTGACCAATCTGCAGCTACGCAGCCCCATATGCAGCAAGCTGCAATGCATTGTGTGTTCTGACACCTTTCTATCATAACCAACATCAACTTTTTCAGCAATCTGTGCTACAATAGCTCTTCTGTGGAATTGGACCAGATGGGCTAGCCTTCACTTCCCACGCGCATCAATAAGCCTTGGGCACCTATGACCCTGTCACTGGTTGTCCTTCCTTGGACCACTTTTGGTAGGCACTAACCACTGCATACCAGGAACACCCCACAAGACCTCCTGTTTTGGAGATGCTCTGATCCAGTCATCTAGCCATCACAATTTGGCCCTTGTCAGAGTCATCAACTATGATTTCATCAAAAACATCAGTGAGATAATCAATGTTATTCACTCCACCAGTGGTTTTAATGTTATGGCTGATCGGTGTGTGTGTGTGTGTGTGTGTGTGTGTGTGTGTGTGTGTGTGTGTGTGTGTGTGTGTGTGTGTGTGTATATGTATATGTATATCTCTTTATTATTTAGAATTATCCAAATTAAATACCAATGAGGTAAATACACTAACTGAATGCTGGAATTATGGTTAAAGGTTGAAATTACTTTTTGAAGTAGGACTGTTCAGCAGTTTTTTTTTTCTTAGCTGTGCTGGATCAGGCCTGTATATTGTATTACTGTTTTCATTTCCAAGGAAAGGATTTCTCGCTTGGTAAAATTCAAGGACCAAATCTCTTGTATCCACAATACAACACCTGGAAAAAGAAAGCGTTCATTAATCTTTGCCATTCTGAAATCCACAGCTTTGAGTGCTTTACTCGTCGAGCACATGCATCCAAGCTCTGCTCCACGACATGACTCTGTGTTTTAGAAGAACTGTGTGGGCTGTTTTCAGGTCACTGTGGCCGAGTGCTTTCTTAATTGACTCTCTGTAAGCTTTGTTTAATATGCAGCCGTTAAATAGACCACTATAAATAGAGCAGTGCATGTAATGAGCTCATGTTTTCACTCCTGAGAGTCTGCAGGATGTTTTATAGCCGACACTCCTTATCATCTGCTGTTGTGAGTGATGAATAGATTAAGATAGGCGATGTCTTTATAGTTTAATATGGATGTCACCAATATAAAGTAAATATTGTTCCTCAGATGGTTAGAGTCACAGTGGTACAGGGATAGTTCAAAGTATGTGAAATGAAGTAAGCTTGGTGCTCATCCAAATGTGCAATGAGTATAGTATGTGCCATTTTATTTACCCTGTTTTATACTAATATACACTACCTGTCAAAATTTTAGACACACTAGATTACATGATTAAACATACAGTATAGGTTTCATCTTTTGGTTGAAATTGGTTCTAAGACAAATATAAATAGTGAAGTTAATGGCCATGTACAAATTTATTTCTTTATTAATTGATTTATTAAATTGTTAATAAAATTAAATTACGTTGTCCCAAGTAGCTTTCTTATTTATAACTAAGCAGAAGGGACCAACATGTGCTTAGCCTGTTTGGAAACTTTTGGAACATTTTATTTGGAACAATGACATCTTTGCACTTTTTTTTAATCTGCTTATAGTTACATTTAATGTTTTAGAATGTTATTATATCACTTATGTTATAATACCTATAAAAAGCCATTCTCTTACCAGCCTTTTGCNGGAGTGCCCCTGTAAATTAGTTGTCACTATAGAAACAATAATGTATTAGGACAAGTACAATAAAAGACCTGTAATTTGATTTAGAGCCAGCACTAACTACTGTCAGAGCTGCTGTTACATAAAATTACTCAGCAACTGCAGACCATTCAGATTCGAGAATTCAACAACACTATGGAAATAATAGGCAACAATAACAACTTAATGTTGACAATCTAAGACACAATTCAGCAGTATGACCTAATTTCAAGCCTAAGTTAACTAAGAGTTAAATATATAGGGTTATAGAAAAACACTGCACAACCTTATAGTGTAAAAGCAATTGCTTTTTTTTCTATTAGCTGTGAACCTATTTCAACTGTAAATTCCTAATAGGTGAACAGCTCCTTGGCCATGGAAATGAATATTTCGAAGCTGACCACGAAATCACCTATCAATGTTCAGTCAACTGAACATATGCCATATGTGCTGCAACAAAAGTAATGATGTCTTATTTATGCTTTTGAGCTCATAACTTTGTAATTTTAAATAACATTCTACTATAATACAGCCCAATATGAGACCAATTATGATGTTCCCAGGAGGCAACAGAAATGTAGCCTTCAACATTTTTCACTCACTTTTAAAATTCAGAGTTTGTTTTTTTTCCCTCTTCATCTCATTTCATTCCCCAATGTTCTGGGCCATAAATACCTATTTATATTTACGGACATGAGGGTTAGGTACCAATAGTCTGAATACACAATCCATCACCTAATCCTCATTACCAACTCCCTTCAAAGCTCAAATCAAATGTTGGATGTACATGTAAGTAATTTCATGGATGAACTGGAACTGCAGAACAACAGCAAGCATAATACATTACTGCACATTCCACCTGTTCCTTAATGAGAAAACCATGGACCTGAGATTTTGTTTTGATTTCGTTCTGCAGATTGTATCAGCAGTGTGCTTTGGCAAAGTATCGCTACCTTTTTTTCATAGCTGATAAATGATGCGAGACTTTTTGGAGTAAACAAGGCAGTTTTGGACCATAAACTGAATTCAATGTAAGAGCCTGTGCATATATCAGGTATCAACTCCAAACATTTATAAATGTTATCATAAATGAGATCAAAAGAACCACACTAGGATTTTCACCAGTGGTTAAACAACGTCATTTGCCGGCTCAAATGCAAATGTAAAAAGATCCTGTCTTCCTAACAGTTCATTTAAATTTATACCAATGACTTTATCCCTCTACTCAATTTCAACAGCTTGTATCACAGTTGCTCCATTCAGTCTCTTTATGCAGTTTTGTTTTTCCATAACCCAGGAGATCAAGTGATCCTGCCTCACTGAACAATTTCAAACACATGGGTGTAATCTCTCACCCACAGTCACCAAAAAAAAACCAGCACGGACTTCACACGAAAGAAGCCCAGAGCAGAATCTGTCTTTGCCAGGCTGTAAAGGGTTCTTATGGCAGGTGTTGGGCTGAATGGAAGAGCCAAAAATTGTTTTGTCAGAGCTTCCCTCTTAGCACTATTTCACTTTCATGATAGGATCAGGTAACAATTTCGTTTGCATGAAATGGCTATAAAACAAAGGGAAAAACTAGATATATTAGTTCCATGTGGAAGCCTTATCACTGTTAAAACATAAATATTCAAGATCTTTGAGGTCTGCTCGGCTGTATTGACTGCATGTTCATTGTTGAACATTGCTGCATAATGGAATGAATCAAATTCAATCATTTTCCAAAGCAATCTCACAAAGCACCACTGCCTCCAACCCTAGAAACCTCAAAATTCACTGACTATATGGCCAAATGTTTGTGGACACCTGACCATCATACCCATATCTATCCTTGAACATCCCATTCCAAAACCATGGGCATTAATATGGAGTTGGTACCCTGTTTGCTGTTATAATAACCTTCACTCTTCTGGGAAGGCTTTCCACTAGATTTTGTAATGTGACTATTGGGATTTGTGCTACACGAGCATTTTAGAAAGAAGGTTCTGATGTCAGGCAAGAAAGCATGGCACGCAGTTGGAACACCTTTCATCCCAAAGGTGTTCAGTGGGGTTGAGGTCAGGACTCTGTGCAGGACACTCATGTTCTTCCACATCAAACTTGTCAATTCATGTCTTCATGGACCTCGCTTTGTGCACAGGGGTATTGTCATCCTGGAACAGGTTGGGTCTCTTAGTTCCAGTAACGGGAAGTCTTAATGCTACAGCATACAAAGACATTCTGTACATTTGTGTGCTTCCAAATTTATGGCAATTGTTGAGGGAAGACCCACATATTGGTGTGATGGTCAGGTGTCCATAAACTTTTTTTCCAAGTTTCTACATCAGATGGAAACCATATATTAATGCTTGATGTTCTTATCCTTAGCAGCAAAAGTGCCCTCATTATACTGTATGTTCTGATTATTAAATTGGAAATGGACAGAATGAAACGGATGCCCTTGAGAAGCCAAGAATCTTTTTCCCACTTTGGTTTACAGTGGCTTGACAACACGTTATCCCACTGACGATGGAGCTAACAAAAGTGAGCTCTGCTGGACAGAAATCCATTTTAAAAAACTGTTACACATCTGAAGACAGGGGCACTTAGTCCTGATCTGAAACACATGTTCTCTGTGCAATGAAGTGAATCAGAATCTAAACAGAATTTAAATCAGATGAAAGGTCTAAAATATGTCAATGGCAGGTGCCTATGTTGCAGCAAAATAAGCCTGTTTTTCTGTGGTCTGCTGAAATCATACAAACACAGGCATGAATGAATGAGAGCATCTGAGGCCTCTGTTGTGTGAATGATGCCATCATGTGGACTCTTTAAACACATCAGGCCACCATCACATTTCACGCCACATTTAGTGTATCGCTTCTACATTACAACAAACAGTAATTTACTTAGATTCAGTAGGTTGTGGTATGCATGGATTGTCACAGTCTAACCCTGTTGAGATCACTTGTACCACAGCGCAGTTGAATTCTCGATTCAGATTAGTCAGAAGGTGTTGATTAACTATTAACTATTAACTAGTCTGTAAGGCAAATCAAGATTTGTTTTAATGCACTCATTCAATAATACATTATTGTGTCTATGGTAATAACTTCTATGGTGGATACTTGACTTAAACAGAGTAAAACCATGTGTAACTGTCGATGTGGTGAAGTTTTCTGTGAGGAGACATTTATTTAGAAGTTTTGGAAGGAGTCTCCAGTGTCAGTGCTTTCTAACAGTCAGAGGTAAAGCTGTTCCTTTAAGTTTTCTGACACAGGAACATCTTCAGGATGAATGGGCTTTGTGGTTTCTGAGTAACATGACAAGCTGCATTTTTTGGTTTTATTAGCGGCTGGTGGGACGATGACTGTTCATTAGCTGTTATATTGTAAGTAAGAGGATCCTGTTTTTAAACAGATGTTCACATCACAGGCTTATAAGGATTGTCATAAGTCCCTGGCCCAAGACCAAGACCAAGAGCTAAGGACTGATATCATCAGGGTAATGCATGGCCACAAACAAGTCAAAAGAAGTGCAAGAAATGAAGGGCTTCAAATCAAAACACTGTCTTTGTTTTGGTGAGTTTGTAAGATACTACCTTCATGAAATAAGTCCAGTTGTACCGAAATAGTTACAAAGGCAGATATTTTGTAACTGGTTAGCGGAACCAGTTATAATGTCTTATACTTACATACTTTCATTCTTTTCCACCGTATAATACCATTCCAGAGAGAACTTGTGTTCTTAGGCCAGCATGATGAGGGCCAAACCACTTTACTCCACAATACGAGAAAAGAAGTTCCTTCAATTACCAGACAGTTTACATAACATTAACCAGTGAGACTGTGACTGCAAGGGCCTTATCTTCAATTTACGTTGAGGCTTTAGAGTTTTGGCAACAGCACAAAACTACATGGTCAAAGTCTTGAGCTATTAGGCTCATTTACAGAGATAAAAATAATACTAACCAAAAAAAAAAAAAAAAAAAACCTTGAATGAAAAGAACATTGAAGCTTGTATTCATTCTTCTCCCTAGTTCCTTTTACCCAAGCACCACACATGACATCATGGAAAACTGAGGCGGCTCTTAAAGTGAAGTGGGAAACGCTGTATTTCTCTCACCGTTGAGTCGAGAGATCCATCATTCTAAAAATACAGTTTGCATCGTTGGATTCCACAAATACTTTCAGCCCCCAAAAACCTTGTGATTTGAGTGGCATTTAGGCGGCTGTGATTAGACTCTAAAGTCAAGAAGCGGCACAGACTGAGACTTTAGCATGGATTACTCATCAGATGGTTCTAATAAAATGTTAAAAGGTCTTTTTTTTTTTTAAAATCTGGCCTAGGGAGTAACTTGGCAAACAACATGTTGCATACTCACCTACATACTCACCTATTTAACTGGTATGTATTTTTGGAAATATAAATGCTTTTTTTTTGGGAAAAAAAAAGAATATTTATTGTTTATGATGCTTTAGAAAATGATTCAATGAATTTTAATCAACTGAATACAAAGTAAAGCTCACAGTCATGTCTCCTGGGAACGCTACTATAGTTGGACTTGTGAAGGAAAACAATAATTTCCTGTATTCACTCTTACATGTGTAAATACAACTTTAATAAGCTACCAGTCTTCTGAAGTAAACTATTAAAGCAACTCTAAGTGATGTTAGAAGTTCTTGCTAACTCCCACCAGACTTCCACCAAAAGAATCCAATCCCTTCCTTCTATTCAAAGCTATTCATCCAAACCTCACTCCAAAACTCTTCTCTGAATCTCATCCCTAAAGACATGCTTGCACACAATGAACTGGTAAGAAAAGATGAAAAACAGCAGCAGTGTGTTTGTTCCATGCAAGTAGTTAGACACATAATTCCAGATCAAGAACTTTAGCAATCCTCTACACTGATTGTAGAATCAATTCAATGTGCAAATGCTTGGTTTGAAAAGTCTGCAATTATATGGTGTATTTGTAGGCTACATCCGAGCAAACCAAATTTAAGTGTTGTTTAGATACTGATGAAGCTACCTACTTATGTAGCTAACATAACTACAACTACAGTAGGCCTTGCTGAAGTACAACAGCACAGCTACTATATCATGTACATTCAATTATTTAATACATACACTCTCAGAAAGAAAGGTACCAAACAAAACGTTTCCTTGTAGCTGGGATGGTACAGCTTTTGTACCTTTAGTATATACATTTATACATTTAAAAATAATTTAAGGTACATAATTGAATCTTAAGGACCACTGATGTGCCTTTAAAGTTATGCTCTAATTGCTAATTAAAGGTACACCACATGCACATTCCCAGGTACAACATACATTACTAAAGGTACAAAAGATATACCCTTGATAGTACCACCCCTGCAGCAAGGAAAAGTACTGTTTGGTACCCTCATTTCTGGAATTTTAGACAATTGTCTATCAGTAGAAGCACTTTCAGGGAGCTGAAAAGTTTTTTCAGAGCTGAACAGAGTAACATTTTCCTAAACAAATTGATTTTAACAGATTAAAATTTCTTTGACTCTGCCAAAACCACACAGCTTATGTGTGATTGCAGATTATTTCCAGCATCTCTTATTGTTAAATGTTAGTTGGATTAGCATTTTTTTTTCAATCTTTTTCGATGTTGGGAGATACTAGCACCTCTACTCACCATTGTTGTTTTGAGGTTGGGCCGATGCTTTTGACGAGACCTGTCTGTTGGTGTTGCTCATGTTTCTTGAGCCCTTCTCAGCACTGGTGTTGGTATTCACCATGTTCTTGGACCCTCGTTCAGCACTAGAGTTCTGGTTAACTGTGTTCCTCAAGCCCTTCTCAGTGTTAGTGTTACAGTTGCCCATGTACCTGGAACCCCGTTGAGCACTGCTGTTTGACTTGCCCATGGTCCTAGAGCTCTGATTGGTGCTGTTGTTGGGGTTGCGCATGTTCCTGGAGCCCTGTTCCACACTGGTGTTGCAGTTGGCAATGTTCCTGGAGCCGCTCTCAGTATTGGTACTGGGGTTTCCCATGTTCCTGGAGCCCAGCTCAGTGCTGGTACGGCTCTGTCCGAGCCTCTGCTCAGTGCTCTTCACTGCATTCATTGTCTCAGTCGCACTCCTCTTCCCTTCAGATCACCCACAGTTTGTCCCCCTGCCAAAACACACTTGTCAGGATACACCAGCCATGTTTAGCATAGTTCCAATGGCAGCAGTGTGTCATTTTACATTTGCTTGATGACAGCATGACAGTAAACCAAGCATAATATATTTACACTGAATAAACATTCAATCTATGTCAGATTACAGCTAAACCCAGTTCTTGGTCTTTAAGCTATACATTGACCTTCACTTCCAACCTCATTGGAGAATATGGCTCAGCTATAGGGGAGCTCTCTGTTGATTTTTATTAAAATCCACTTAAGCCAGAAGACATTCAGCAGCAACTAGTTTGACTTTGTTTATTTATGAAGCATAAGCTCACTTAAAGTCCACAAATGTATCTGCCCACTAGTGTACCAGCCAACTTATTAATTTACAGAATTTACAGAGTACAGACCTTGCTAAGGCCTCCTCTTCTGGATAACACTATGCGCACACACTCTCAGGATTCAGTAGCTTTGAGAGCCCCCTCAATGTGTCCCAGTGAAAAACGAGGCCTTCGCTCTCTCTTCCCCAAGCCAAGACCTCTGCATGTATAGTATATCATCTACAGAAACAAACCGCACGGGGCACTACAAACATATATCTCTGTTTTCTTTAATAAGCTGTGTTTTGGAAGCCACTTACATGACTGAAAAACATCAATTCACCCCCAAAATGTCATGGCTTGTAAAAATATTCATATTATCAAAGCCTTGCTTCGAATTTATGGCACATTTGGGAAGCTAAGTAACCTTGCTAATGTAGTAGATGCAGATTCTGATGAATAATGGAAGTATTAGACTCCAGTATTAGAGTATGCCATTTCAGTAAACACATACAATCACAAAACAGCAGACTTCCGCCTTCCAGTATGTTTTACAAGTAAAGTACAATACATTATATTTTGTTTTCTGAGGATATTACTACAATTTAAAATGAACAACAATGAATATCACATCTGAATAAATGCACTTATACTAGGATCCTATTCCAGGCCTTGGAGTTATGTTCTATCTGACAATAGTGTGACAATAGAGTCTTAAGAACCTCCATAAGATCAAGGCAAATACTTTAAAACTTTTTAAAGCGATACTTAAAAAAAAGTACATTTGTCACACAAAAATACAGATATAGGATGTTATAAGTTCAAAGTCTCAAAATAACTATTCCTAATTCAAGTTGCTGTCAAGCTTACCATTACTGAATTACCCACGGATCACAAACATTAATAAAATGTGCAGTAAAAATGCAGTGAACTAATTTCTCAGCACACACAGCCACTGCCTCTATAGAAACAAACAGATTCAGATCGGATGACGAACCTCGTCTTTTTGTTTCTGGAGCGAGTCTTTAATGAGGTCTTAACTGATGGGAAGGACTTAAAAAAAAACCTTTCTCAGATGGAATCCTGGCAATTTATATTCCAGTGACAGGTTAGGACTCAGGATTTGTTGACTAAGCGTGCCAGATGTATGCCAAAGCATAGAATATGTAGGAGGATTTGCGGCCAAGAGACGATGCCATTCAGATTACTGCTGCGAGAGAAGCATCTTCAAAGTCTGAGATAACATCTTCGACTATGTGATATGCACTCATGCTCATAATTTGAGAGTTAGGACGGAATGGTTCACTGGAATTCATGAGTATCGGTTAAACTTATTACAGTATCCATAATGTCATCACTGTAAATTCTGCATACCATCATTCGAGAAAGCGCAGATCTTAACGTCTAACTTGTGGGTTCTACGAGTTAGTATTATAAAAAGGGCAACTGATTTAATCACACTTCAACTTTCCAGGGTGGTCTACTCCAGAACAGAATAGTAAAAAGTAATTAGGTTTACAACAAAGCTGCTCCAAACGGCCGTTGTCAGCAGGAGGCCGCTTTCATTGATAAATTATTTTGGGGCAGCCTCATGTGCCGTGTTTTCTTTCCTTCTGTCAGTTTTAATCATCTTCCCTTTCTCTCACTTTGCACATTTTTTTTCCTCTTGCTGACCACCAATTGAGTTGAACTATGGCCAAATTTATGGGAGGTTTTCATTGCTTTCCTTATTTATGTTGGGGTTATTCCAGGACTTCCAGGATGACTTTAACAAGGAATTAACACCGGGAACCTTTCACCAATTATTGTATAACAATCCTGAACTGCCATACAGTAACAACATTTTAAATGGTTATAGCTAATATGAAAAAAATTCCTCATGCCATGTCTTAAACATAAAGAACATTTCACTTGAAGTTAAAACAAGCATAGCTCAAAATAGCACATTTTATATGTAAAGCAAAATGTCCCGGGAAACAAAGGAACAGGTTCAACTGAGCTTGGTGACAGGTGATAATCAAACGGAATGTAAACGTAAAATTTTGCTGGGTGACGTCTTTAACAAATGAGGTGCAAATGCACTAATCAGAAGTTTTATGAGCAGCAGAGGTGAAACGTGAAAGCATGGCTGTGATGGTTTGTGTGATAAGTTCCAAACTTAATGCATCAGAAGTGACTGTGTTTTAGCATCCACCTCACAGTAAATAGACCCCCGCATGACAAAAAGGTGCCGGCACTAAAAAACAGCGCACATCACAGGACAAGCTGTTATTAAATGACATTTTTTAAAAATAGGATTTGGCAAGATTTAAAGCTTTTGCCATTCTATAATAAACAATAGCATGGCTATATTGAAAATATTTACTTAATTCTCTAAAGTGACTTATGGCAACATTGGCTACTAAACAGAATGTCATGAGTGTTATGGCGTCAGGTGCCATAGACTGTATAAATATTCCCTGTACACTTGTTTATAGGAAAACCCCATCTGGTTTTGGCTTGCAGAGGCAGACATACCGGTGACCCCAGGTTTTTCTAATGGAAAATATAACACAAGTGTTTGCTAAGCTGGGGCTAAGCTGAGAGAACTACAGCAGTCAACTGTCAAGTGACAGACAAGACAACATTGTAAAAGACTACAGGCTCCAGATTCAAAGGTCAGAAGGGTTTTTTTTCTTGCCTAGTAAATAGCATGAAACATCAGATGTTAACATCTGGGGAAAAAATACCTGCAGCTCTTTTTTTTTTTTTTTTTTTTTTTTTTTTAACTATTGTTCCCTACATGGCTGAGCTGGACATTACCTGATTTCCATGGCTGAATCCTTGATTGGTATAAAAAACTTTATTTCTTCGTCTTTCAACGCTGAATAGGAATACTTATACGTAAACTTTCAAAACTCATCTCAGGCACCACTACGTCATGTAATTGCATTTTGATCTTAAATGAGTAACAGGACTGATTTTTTTTTTTTTTAGGATAGAATTAGCAAATACACATATTGTGGATAAGTAACATTCATGCTAATGTTTTGAGGACATTAACAGCATTCTATTGATTTACATTTTAAAGTAATTATTTTAAATTTACTTTCAGTGTATAATTGAGTAACAGGCTCAAAGTACTTGTAGAGTGGACTTGTCAGTCAAGGTCAATTGTTGGAGATGAAGAAAAAAAGAAAGGATGTACTTTTCTTCCCATGATCTTCAGGAAATTTGGATGATGGGACTTCCTGTTGAACAGGTAACTTGTGGAATCTTATATTTCATAGGGGTAAATGTGTTCAGGTAACAGGGTTGAGTGAATGTGAATGTGAATTTTCCATCACCTGTAATGGATGACTCATGGAGAATATTTCATGCTTGTTATATCAAATGGATATACATTAATGGATTTATACATTAATGCAAAATAATAAGTATTTTAATGAATTGTTTTTCAATTTAAAATGTAGGTATAGTAAGCAAAATGCTAGATTAATTGTTTTGCACATATAATAATAATAATAATAATAATAATAATAATAATAATAATAATAATAATAATACTAGTAATAATAATAATAATAATAATAATAATAATAATAATAATATATATTATTAATAATAATAACATGCACATATGTTGAAGGACACATTACCTATGTTTAAAATCTCTTTTACCTTTAGTCTACATACATATTTGTAAATGTCATATAAGTGGTAAACAAATGGCTCCCCAATCATGGAATCACCCATTTGACTGACAGATTCATTAGAATTAAATCCTACCAGATGCTCCGTTTTCAGATTTGGCAATATCACTGGTATTCCAAACCATATCATCTCATTAATTTACCATACTATGCAATCTGTCGTACTTCTAACCACACACATTCACCAGGCCTACATTTAGTGAAGTGATGCAGAAATGCCATTAATGTGGCTGTGTTTAAATGAGGCTTTTTGTGCCATTTACCTTATTTATGACTAATATGATTTAGTCTGTGAAGCTTCTGGCAGCCATGTATGATGAATGCAGATAGATTAAAGCTGTGACTTGTGGAAGATTAGCTATGTAAACTGATGTCTAAAAGTTGGTTGGTTAAACATCCAAACAAATGAAAAAAAAAGGGGTGGGGGAGTTCATGTTCATGAATTTGTTTAATAACTTTTGACTATCGTTTGATTTGGGACTTACAGCGTTTTGTTTAATCACACTTTCAAAGTTTGAGTGTAGACTGAAAAAGCATAAGGCAAGCTTCATTTCATGACATTCTAAACCCCAATCAAACCAAACCCTCATGAGGCTCATGAAATTGATCAGTCAGCAGTGCAAGCACCCATTTGCAAACATTTAGATAATTACATCAAACAATACAGTGTACATTATTATGCTTTTAAATTTCCTTTCCTTTTTCATAAGAAATTAAATAAATTCATAACAAGTTGCACTGAGAAAACACCCTGATTTACAAACTAAGCTTAGGTTTAATATTTTGGGGACCCTGGTGTCTCTACCCTAATCAGGAACTACACCAAGTCAAACCATCCATATTTCCTTTCCAAGTGAACTGACCCAACTACAAGTATAATAAATTACTAAACATTCGAGTTTTCTTCTGTGGTTGACGTCATATGGACATTATAGTATTCTTTAGCCAACACACATTTAAAAACACAGCTGAACTACTTGTGCGGGATGAAAATATTTAACACTATTTAATAATCAGCACCCACATCCTTTAGAAAGAGTCACTGAACTCAGACACTTAATCAACACTTGGGCGGAAAGAAAGTAAGAAATTCCAAGTCTCCTTGTGCTTATGTTCAACACAAAAATCACTTAAATTCCCAAGAGTAAAAACATGACACTTGTCTGAGCAAAGATGCCAAGAAAGATTAGGATATTAGCTGAAAGGAGAATCACTGAGTTTCTCGCAGCTCACCAGATGTAGCCTAACAGTGATGCCAAAGAACAGGAGTATAAACCCATCAGTCCAAAACCAAAATCATTAAAAAGACATCAAGTTTGAATGCTCAGTGCTATAGTCAGTACATAGATATTAAGTTTGTGATGCAATCGGGGCGGCCGGTGTAAACTGGCTAGCAGGACTGTCCTTAGATATCAAGATAAAAATACATCAATATAATATTTCTTTTTTGGTATCAGATTATTTGTTGTTAAGAAGTGTATTAAGGCAGGTTATTTTGGGATTTTTTTCTTTTATCAAACCAAGTTCAGTTCCACCAATAGTAGTCAGAAAAATATACAGAAAGGTATGAAGTGAGGCTAGGGCTGATTTCTCTCTAGCCCAGACTGTAGATTCATGCAGTGATAGTCTTGTCAGGAGTGAAATGCCCCCTAGATTTGATTTCCATTTGTCGATATTTTTCAGACTGCTTGGCACATCCATACAGTGACTGAGAAGATGAAATGAACACGAATATGGTGGATTATTAACTCTATAATGCCTTTGGAAGAGAAATTAAAAGTAGACTGAATTAGCACATTATCAAATCAAAGTACAAAAGGACAGATGACAGAATTGTAAGGTTTGTGCATTATCTTTGTTGTTTGTGTGAATAAAAGGATTACCACTTTTCAGTTTTCTCTGTTCAGTTTTTAAAGGAAAAGTGGCGTGAAGTCAGTTAGGCATTATGAACAGTTCAGTTTTATTTGTATAGCGCTTTTAACAATGGACATTGTCGCAAAGCAGCTTTACAGAAATAAATGGATTAA
>CM074956.1:7890694-7919664 GCA_037577455.1 Pangasius macronema
CTCGTGGCAACCGCAGCCCCAAAGCCACTACAGCAATCGCAGTCCCAAGCCATTACAGTACAGCTCCCCATACGTGAACACTTTTTGAAAATGCACAAATGCACAAATGCAGTTGCCTATCTGCCTTGTGTGTGCAATAGTTTACCGCACATCGTTCTTATTACATCATCAATGAGACCTTATAATATAATGTGTTGCTCAACTCAAATAGTTTCAGTACTAAGCTATTCAGAGATACCAGATTTTAGCCTTCCTAGCTAATATCACTATTCTTCACTGGAAACAATGGTATGACAAAGAGTGACTCATTAAGCAATGAAGACTGCCAGTTCAACCTTTCAAACTATCAGCTGCTTGTATAAATAGCTGTGAGGACACCAAGGTCCGGACCTCCAGTAGTTTTGGAAGGTTTTGGATTTTTTTTGGCACATATACTGTATACAGCATAACCACCTTCAGGAAATAAGCTGCTGCTTGTCTGTTTTAGTTATGACATTGACACTATAAAAGTTTATATGCACACTTTTGTATTAATTACTATATGTTACACTTTTTTTTAGACTGTTTGATTTATATAAGTTTTAATAATTGTTACAACTAAATTTAATAACTGGATGTTATAGATGATTAATTAATGGTAAGATCTTTAATGTACTGTTCTTTAATAAACATGCAAGATAAAATAAAGAACATATGCTGTAAGATCTAGTCTTCAATACAGAGGATGATAATAAGCTATGTTTCAATAAGAAGACAAAATAAATGGTATATACTCATTTTCTGTGCTCCATTAATATGAAATCAGTTCTCATTTTTTCAGAAATATAAAAGCAAACTCCAGAAAAAGCTCTAAGATACTGTGAAATTTCCTATTTTCCTAATATTCCTATATTTATTATATTCCTCTATAAAATGAAAATATCAAAAGTGGAGGCTCCACAGTTTATGGAAGAATGTAAGGATAACCTAATGGGGATTAAAAATTAGCTCTGGATTGTGAGATATTAACCATGACATTTCTGCCAGGTAGACCTCACTCAAATTTTGATCCATGCTGAATTTATTTATATGAGGAAAAAAATGAAGATGAAATTGTTCTGTAGTGTGCATGCATTTAAAAGGATTCTGAGTTATTAGCTAACGCAAGTAAGCTAGGAAGTCTGCGAGTGTAATGTTACTACCTGTACTTATAAAGCTACACTTTATCAGTGAAATCAATTATACATAACCGAAATGCATGGCCGAGAGTGCTGCAAACCTACACATTTGTTCTTTAGCGTTTCCAGTTTCCATTTCAATCCTGAGGAAACGTCTTCCAACTCTCTACATAAGTAGTGGGCATAATGCAAGTGCTGAGTGTCAATTAGTCTGAGCACTCAGTTCAACAAGGTTGTAAAGGCCATGCCAGCAAGCACATCAAGTCTGGTATGTTTGTCCTCAATTTGAGCCTGTCCAATCTGTTATGTGTGTTTTTTTTTTTAACAACACTGGGAGGTGTGTTCTGTTCTTCTCGCTGTGTGGTGAGATCTACATGAGTTATTCCTTCTGACCATGGCCTCTGCAACCTTGTGCGGCACACCGTGTATTGAACGCTTTCACATTCATCTTTGCAGATTTCAAACTATGAGGACATTAAGTCTTTAGGGGCACATTTCACAAACTCTAAGTTTTGCGTGCAGTACGCCATTTCCAGCACTTACTTTTAATGAAGTACTGTGTAGCGTCAATACAGCGTGTCTCGATTTGTTTTGATTTGTCCCATAAGGAATGTAGATGTCACACTCCGGTGCGCTGATCCTCCAGTGCTTTGTCCTGTTTTAACCTCGGGTGGCACAGCCTTCGTCACAGGCTGCCTCTGAGTGTCCACCAATCATCCTGGTACACTACAGGTCCCCCTCCATCGCCATGAATAATACCGTGTGTGTTTAACTTGGAAAATAAAGAGAAGCCGTGTAATCTAAATACATAAGGTAATATAAATACAAAGAAACCATATAATCTCCAGTAAGGCTGGCAAGCAGCATGTGAGTGAGTGTGCGTATGTGCGTGACATTTTTGCTGAAGCTCCCTGGTTTGGCTCTAGCTCTCCGGGCTTGCACAGGCAGTGTTTAAAAAGCTCCCGGAAAGTTTATAGTGGGTGTACTTCTCCTCAGGTTTGTGTGACAACCTTTAACGCACCGTACCCGTCACAAGCAAAACACAGGGGACCTCCCTGGAATCTTTCGTATGAATTTCCATTCATGCGTTTCCACGTTACTAAGCTACCTTTTAATTGTGCAGGTCTTCGTCAATTGGTTTCTAGCCTCAAATGCAAATCGGTTTAATTTCACATGAGTATATTTTGTAAATTAGTACATTAGATAAAAACAAATTCAAAAACAAATTACATTTTTCACCATGGACAACTGTTGAAGGTGACAGCGACTACTGTTTAAACGATAGTCAAATACTCTCTGTTGCTATTATTTGGAGCGGAATAATCAACACGTAGTTAAATGTACATGAGTAAAATTTGTACTAATGTTCTCTCATGGCTAAGTGTCTTTTCTTATCACAGGAAGTACACAGTCTGCCTCTATCTCAAAGTCGGCCTGAGTTGGAGCAGGGTTTGACAGAGCACACCTGCAGAGGCTTGGACAAATCTAAACACCTGCCTAAAACGTTTAGGCCATTCAAGCTTTTTTTGAACATGGAAGTTCTGATGGTAAGAGTTTAGACATTGGCTCAGCAAAAAAAATATATATATAATATAAACTTTCCACTTTCATTCATCCATTCATTCATTTCTTCATCTTCTGTAACCACTTTATCCTGATCAAGGTGGTGGTAGTGGTGGTGAAGCCAGAGCCAGTCCCAGGAACAACAGAAGCGAAGCAGAATTAAACTCTGTGGAATACACCAGTCCTTCTCAGGGCACCAGGCACGCACATACATTCACACATAGAGGCATAACCTATCCACCTCTGGGAGGTGGGAGGAAATTGGAAAACCTGAAGGAAACCCACACGGACACAGAGATCACTGTATTACAGTTGATTGTAAACCAAAACCAAGGGAAAGTTATTTGCATTTTCCCTAACTGTGTATAATGGAGATGGAAATGCAACAGTACATAAAGGCTTTAGTACTACACTATAGTTACATGGCCTTTATAAAAAAAATAACTCTTCTTAAATGCTAACATAGCTGAAAGGTTGTGCAGGGACCCCATATTCTTATGTTTACTTGCTTGTATTAGATTTGGCTTATTTGCAATAGGAGCTCAAGTAGGGAGTTACTCAGTAAATTTGGACAGCCTCATCATGACTGTTAGCCTGTTGAACTGACCTTTATTTAAGATAATATTTTATCCTCTTTGTAAGACAATTATAAATATTACACTACAAAGCGCTGTAAGTGTGTGACTCATGTACGTCCACTGTCTGTGAGTCACAGAGGCCTCAGACTCCATCTCTGGCTGATGAAGTAATCTACCTTCACTTCTAATGTACTTGAATAAGCAGAGAGGAATGGCTTTAGGAAACAGCAGCAGTGTGATCATAATGACAAGTGGCACCGAGAACATTCCCAGCTTATTCCTGTCTTTAAAGCCTCACTTCGTCTGTGTATCTGCCTCCAACTCTTCTAGCATGACCTCAGCTCTAAACCGATTACTACACTCAGTGTTGTTCTAGTAAAGTGACCGTAACAAGCCCTGAGCTTAAATAACCTAAGTACAAAAATCTTTGCTGTCAATCAGTTCATTCATTAGATGTAGATTTCTGGAGGGATTTGCACATGCATGCATGCCAAGTAGAAAGAAAAGTATGAAATATTTCAAGCTTTTCTGCATGAAAAGTAATGACTGCCTGGGCATTAATGATCTTACATAGAAATTTACCAACAGACAAAACTAACAGTAAGGCTGCTGTTAAAAAAGCTGGAAAAAACGCACAGTTGTAATGTAGTTTTCAGAATGTCTTTAACTGAATGTATTGGGAACCTTTTTTTGACAGATGTGAATACAGTTAATTAAAACTTTCTATTAGAGAGTAGTACTTGGCTGCACTCTGTGTGTGTGTGTGTGTGTGTGTGTGTACGCATGCCTGTGTGTGATTAAGTTGTATACACAAACACTTTCCATGAGCAAGGTAATTAGCCAGATGAAGCATCAGTGAGAAACAGCATGACCTTTCACAACCAGTGAAAATGGAAAAGCACAGGCAATGCAGTGATGCACAGCAGCACATTCCAACAGACAAACATTTATATGACACAATACAGGAGTGCATTTCTGAAGACTTTAGTTAGGCCCCTGACGAGGACCATGACTGGAAACATCAGCGAAATTTCACTATCAGCTTCCCCGTGTAAATATCAATAGCTGCAGTGAATGATCACGAACTGAAGAACAAAGACACCGCTGACCTTTGAAGAGTCTCGAATTCTGTCATCCTTGTCAGTTCTGGAGTCTGCTGCAACGTTTGTCTTGTACAGGCTTATCTCAGAATAAGATACATTGGAAGTTGTGTTTGCTTATAACACTGCTCCTACACACACACACACACACACACACACACACACACACACTGAGTATACTGTATGTATTTGTGGCTGCCTGGGAAAACCCTTCACTTAGTCAAGTTTTGACATTTTGTACATTTTGTACAAAATTACATTTAAATATTTTATTCCACTTCCACTGAAAGATGCTCCAATTACCTCTACATGTATACCTGTATGTAATTTATACATTTATAAATATATTTATAGAAAAACATTACTGGCACTTTTTAAAGAATTAGAAGTTCACAATGGAACATGAATTGCTACTCTGATTATCAGCATCATTCACTTCAGTCTCATCATCTCAGGTAAAAAAAACAAACAAAAAAAACAAAAAACACTTCAAGCATTTAAACATGAGCTTCATCATCGTCCCTTCACTCAGCTGCTTTCTGTTCACTCTTACGTCAGTGCTTACATACTCCCTGATTAATTCAGTCCGTTTTATACTAAAGTAGTTTTCATTCATGCCTTGTCATTAGGGCATTTTAAAGCTTTTTTGTCATTTGGATTGAGTGTGTAAGTGCTCTACTCTGTTTTGATGATTTGATGGTGCAGGAGCATCACAGACATTTTGACAGTCGGTATCTGATCACTATGGCCATAGCTATTTAACAACTAAAACAAATCGTGACATTCACTCAGTGAGGAAATCACATTTAGCTAGCAAGGTTTTAAACACCTTTAGGCAGACTGACTGCATTTACCTGCGTTTGTTAAAATGGCTTCACAGACAACATGATCTTTGTAGGCAGACATCAGTGCAACATTCTGGTGTTGTTTTGATGAAATGTCTTTATGCTTTTGCGAAGTAGAGATCAACGTACAATTTACTGGCAGAAAAACTACATTTTGTTTGAAATTCTTCAACATTTTTCGTCATTTTTAGCTGAGCTCCAGAATCTGATCAGTTTTTACAGGCCACCACATGTATTGTACGTAACTACATATATTATTATTAAAAAAATTACATTTAATTCTAAATCTAACCATAACCATAATCTCAGTAATCACAAAATTCTTTTTCAGTTTTGAAAGAAAAGAAGCACACAGCTTTTATACAAAGCACTTTACTTGACAAGGTCGTGATAAGGCACAGTGAAAAAAGTGAGTCGTTGGCTCAACAACCATTACGTATAAATATAAATAGATTAAACTCAAAAACATACATTTTTTCTAATATTTTTAGCTTTACTTAACATACATTAGTGTGTGCAACACAAACTTATCGATTACAAGGTGAACTTATGATAGAGTATGCATAAAATGAACGAAAAAACGTGAGTCACGTCGACTGTAATCATAGTTAGGTTAAGGTTAAGTAAACCTAACATAAAATTTCACGTGGGACTGTGAGCGACGTGATGTGCAAATATCCAGCGAAACACTTGGAGCCATTTTCTGAAGTACAAGGTAAGCTTTAAATAAACAAAGTAAAATATTCGAGTTTGTCTTTTTAACATCCATTAACACTCGTTTATTGCATTTGTGGTCAAGGGGATACTTTTAAACTGAATTATTTGAATTGCTGCGAATATTGGTACTTCGTAAAAAAAAAAAAGTATATCTACATGCATTGAGTGATGAGTTTTTTTTTTAGAGTAGTATTGCAAATACTACAAAAACAAAATGCTTCAGATTTATGTGTACATAAAGTTTTCTTGTTAATGTTACTTAAAATGACTTTTAAAAAGTGTGATGCAAAAATGGTGCATATATATTTTAAGTAAATCCAACACATCATTTTTTCAGTGCAGGTTACGCCTATTTGTTCATGTTTTCCCGGAGAGTTACACACACACACACACACACACACACACACACACACACACACACACACACACACACACACACATACACACACACACACACATTTGTCTTACTTAGCTCATGAGGACTTCTTGTTCACATAATTATTAATTATTTATCAATGATTCATTATTTATTAATTATTAATGCAGAATAAAAGCTGTAGTTTTTTGCCTGGTTTCCCACAGTGAACTGTCAGAAATAAAAGGTTAAAACTGTCAGAAATTTCTAACATAGTGGGGAAATTTGGTCCCCACCAAGGAATAAAAACATGTCCCACCACACACACTTTCAACTCTGACACTCATATCTGAGTTTGTTTAGAATTCTTCAACACTGTACACATGAAATTATACGACCAAATCAGTGACACACGCCGTTTGACTACTCAATTTGTCATAGACCTCTAAAAGGGAATCTTTCTGTTAGCTGTTAAATATACGTCTTTCATTATATTCCTCATTTTCACTGATTGTTGGTGGAATGTTTTGCTTGTGCACTGATAGACTTTGCTGAATTTTGTAAGATCATGATAATTCGAGCATGTTGTTCAAGTGTATCATACTAACGGAACAGAGCAGTCCTTCTTTCCAAGGGATTTATAAATGTAAATTTAGAAAAGCCCAAATACCTCAGTACTAATATGGTCAGTTTGTGTTTGTCTAATTGGCAAAAGGCTGTGATTATTAAACAGTAAAAAATGTGGCATTCCAATAAAGAACTGGCAAGTCCGAGGTCACTGTCATCTTATTTGGTTTAACACTGTGTTAAAGTGCCTTTAAACCGAGATTATTCTGCAGTTTGATAGCAAGCAGGCTAGTTCCACACCAACACTTGTCAAAGTGCACTTCCTTATAAGCATAAAGCCTTATAGATTTCTGTATTCCTCTATGCTTATCATTTCAGCAGAAGTCAAACAAATAGAGAACACAGAGTCCAAGAGTGACCCAGGAACACAACCTAGATTGTATTTTGTGGATGTGTGGAGTTACAGACACACAGGCCCAATAAAGAATGGCTGTCGCACATGTTTAACCTTCTCTATGTGGAAATAAAAGAACATTTTGACGTGTATAGAGTCATCTTATCTGTCCTGGTCTTCTTGCTTGATTTGTGCTCAACCTCCAACACAAGCAAAGCTCTCGCCAGTGGAATTCGGTCAGACTTGGAGCCTCTGGGGATTTAGCACCCTAGAACCCTTCGCAGCTTTGAGAAGCTGGAGTCCTGCATGTCAGATTGAGGACAAAGTGCTCTGAAAAACAACTAACACAGCAGGGTCTTTGGCAAACACAGCGCTCTGACTAGCATGCACTTTAAAG
Organism: Pangasius macronema; assembly: GCA_037577455.1. Taxonomy (NCBI): domain Eukaryota; kingdom Metazoa; phylum Chordata; class Actinopteri; order Siluriformes; family Pangasiidae; genus Pangasius; species Pangasius macronema. The sequence goes on from CM074956.1 coordinate 7,898,368, forward strand.
TTAGCCTGGTTTAGAGTGGTAAAACTAAGAACCCATAAGAACTTTAGCCATGGTTGAATTATTTGCCATATAATGCACTTGTAATTTATTTGAATACATTGGCAGGGTTGCCAGGTGTGTGATTTTCCAGCTGCTGTGGGTTAATATTTTCCGTCTGTGGGTTTGGGGTTTGACGTTCGTTTTTTTGCATATATTAGATTATTATATATTAAAACATGTGCCAGTTTAACTAAAATAATTTTCTCATGCCCGAATGCTATATGAAACTTACCCAAATGATCATAAAACACACACATTGCCAGAAAAATGCCATACACCTATAGCCCTAATCTTGTCATTGAATTGGTCTCACAGATCAATTCAGGACCTAGTGAAGGAGCTATTTATGGAAGCTATTTATGGTTATGTGTTTTAAATACTAGTTTGATAAAAACTTAATGTGTAATGTTACTGTTAAAATCTGTTTATAGTCACACCTGAATAAATGACTGGAGAAACATAACAAGTGCAGATGCGTCCAGAAAGGTGTACAGTCTTGTTACAATTAACATTCTCCTATACTCTGTGGCATGTAGTAAAATACTGAGCAGGCCCAGCTGACCTCAATTTTGGATCAAGATGGCACGAGAAAAAGATTTAAGAGATTTTGAAAGAGGGTTCATTATTGGGGCAGGAGCTTCGATCATAAAAAGTTTTACCTGGTGAGTGTTTAAATAGAGAACACTGAAATCGGGTTTAAATAGGAAGCGTGACTGTTCTTCAGGTGAGAGTGACAGTGTAGGGCGTAATTATACAACAAGAATTCAACCAGCCAACAAGAATTCAATTAAGTGCAGTGAAGTGACTTTGTGGCCAAGTGTGGTGAGCCATACTCAGAATTTGTGCTCTGTATTTAACCCATCCAAGTGCACACACACCGCAGTGAACACACACACACCCGTAGCAGTGGGCAGCCATTTTAGCTGCGGCGCCCGGGGAGCAGTTGGGGGATCGGTGCCTTGCNGCGCTGGTCATTCACTCCCCCACCTACAATCCCTGCCGGACCCGAGACTCAAACCCACCACCTTCGGGTTCACCTTCAGGTTACAAGTCCGACTCTCAGACCATTAGGCCACGACTGCCCCCATTAGTTCCAGTGTATAAACCACTCATTAATTACAGTAAAACTATCGATTAACTACCTTTGCCTTAGATACATGTTTAAGCATTTGGGATCTTGAAGATGCGTTGGCTCCCTCAGGAAACTAGTTTAGAAGATCAAGCGTGTACAAATCTTCATTAGGAATACTGTTAACAATTTAAAATATAAAATCATTTTGGTTTAACACTTTTCTTAGTGCACTATCAAATATATGTTTTCTGAATTCAGGCGGGTTTCTTATTTACTGCTGTCTTGTACAGTATAATGTATAGGATAGTCTATACAGCAAATAATAAATGAATGAGTGAGGATATGATTTCAGACAGATCTCCTCTTCACAATAAATTTGGCTTTTTTTTCCAGGTACTTCCTCTGTAGCTGGTGGCTTTGTCACATAAACCATCCTGGTGCACATTCCAGCACTTGATAAAAAGGCTTTTAACTGCTTTATACAATGTCCTGTAATATTGTGCCAGGTTTGTAGTGGTAGGTCAGAGAATTCCCACTCACATTACATATGCTGTACTGTAGGTATTAGACATACTGCCTGAGGTGTATTATTATAATAAACAGGTGTGTGTGTGTGTGTGTGTGTGTGCAGCCAGATCCAGTGATCCACATCACATCACGTCACAGAACAGAAACATGAGACAGCTGTACACAGTGTTTCCACGCACAAAACAAATATGCCCATGACAAATCACAGTGGTTTTTGTAAACAGCAACATTTCTGGGAATCCAGAAATAATAACTAAGAAGGAGCAAGGTCACCAGCTTCAAGTGCTCCGCCCATGGGGCACAGAGTCTCATATCTGGCCACAAGCTTCAGGATCTTGAAGTCTGCAATCTGATTGGCTCTCTGCATTTCAGTGTATATGCACTTCCATGTAAACGTTTGCACACGGATTTCAAAAAAGCTTCCAACGTACCATTCCTAAAAGTTATTAGAGAGTTTTGTATGAAGCAATTAGTATCAAGTAAATCAGCCAATCTTGCATACAAGAAAAGTGGTCACATCAGTCACGCGGCTTGTAGCTGTGAAAGGAAGTGGTTCTTGTCTACATTTAGTGCCGAAAAATACCAGACACTCTGGGTTCTGAGACTATTATTCTCTAATGTGGTTTCAGAGCTGAGCTATTCTGTAGTTTGATAGTAAGCAGGCTGTTTTAGCACCACTTGTACAACAACACTTCCTTATAAGCATAAGGTCTTATAGATTTCTGTATTCTTCTTATCTCAGCAAGAAGTTGTGATCTCATTAGTGACTCCTCTTCTGAAGAACTCCAGGGACAGCATAACATGTAGAAACAGGACGTGAGCCAATAAGATGCACTGCTGTTTTACAACAAAGTCTATGGTGGCCCGTAAGTGCAAAACACCTTAACAAGCCAGAAACGCAACAGCAAAACAAAAAATACAAAACAGCAAAAGTCAATAGGGAAATTCAAAATGGTCATTATTGAACATCACATGTTTGTTGCTGATTGGCTGCAGCGAGTGTCATTCTGAGAAAATACAAGCCTATAGGAATCTACTTAAGCTGTCACCTTTGCAAGGCATTAATATGAGTATGCAAATGGTGAAAGCTCATAACTAACAATTAACAGAAGTAATGTCACATTAAATGGATTTCACTAGACTAACTAGATAACAGTGCAAAAGTCCAATTCCTGTTCTTTGTGATAGTCAAACATCTGCAGCCAAACAGCAACAGGTACAGTACATGACTATTCAATGCACAATTGTGCACAATTTCTAGGTCACTAAACAAATTTAAACAATTTTTGTGATATATTTGTGACCATGGTATCTCTTTTGTACAAAAAGTCAGAATTTCCATGAGTCTTATCCCTTCAGTTGAAGCACATGTTGAATAGAACAATTAAAGAAGAATGACAAAGAAAGAATATTTTCACTATTGGCCTCAGACTTTTTGGCCCCCACTGTATATTAATACAGACCTTTTCCATTTACACTTAATACTGTTGTGTTTCTGAATTTGCTTTGAGTTTTGTTGTCATGGTTCTGTTGTCCTGTCTTCTGATTTGCTGTTGTGTTTCTAGATTTGCTACTGTGTTTTTGGTTTTGTTGATTTGGTTTGCTTTACGGTTGCATTTGTTTTTCATTTATTAATCAGTTTTGCACTTAAGGGCAACCATGAAAAATGGAAAACAGTAGGAACAAGGTATCATGTGTGACAAGGTGCTGTGTTGTATAAGAAGCAAATCTCGGGTTTTTATTCACTTGTTACGTCTTTTGGTAATAAAAAAAAAGAATTCTGATAAGCTGGGTTCTGAAATGAAGGCCAGAATTAACGCGGTACACCCTTTACCAGTTACAACACAAAGTTGTGTAAACACAACACCTAATACAAGACTCCACAATATCTGTTCAAATCCACTACAAAAGGAGCCAATGCTTTTGTGTGGCCTAGCAGAGGTTTACACAGGGCACATAATTTAAACAAATGTAAGACACAGAAGGATCATTATTTTCAGTTGGATCACTCCTGGCAAACTTGTAAAATAAGTTGTGGTGGATTTTACGGGCTTTCTTTAGCACAAGCTAAAAGGCCAGCTCGAGACCACTCCACATGCTGATTTATTTCGTTATTCCACATTCAACAAACAGAGAAGGTGACAGCTGACCTACGATGTCCTCCTGAAGTCCCCTATCAAAGTCTGTTTTCATTAAAAGTTTCATTTATATACACATTTGTGTTACGACTTTCACAGGTGAAATTTGTTGTGTAACCTAGTCATTAAAATGATTTTTTTTCCACCTCATGACGCGTAGTGAAACAAAACACCGAAATTATGGACAATAGGACTTGTTTTATAAATATTATTTTTGTTATGTTTTTCATTTAATTTTGAGTAAATCGTGTGAGTTCTTGTGATTTGTTGGAAGATGTATAAAGCATTCTTTAAACGTAAGCCATATTTGTTTCTTCTAAGTTCCTACTCTTTTGTGTTTGCTCCTAATTTATGTCATTTCTCATGCTAGGAGAAGGACGACATGGTTTAACAAACGCCTTTATATTACAGGATTATTTGTGCTGTGGTCTAGTGAATGCCCTAAGGCCTTGTATTATCTGCTGAAAGTCTGTAGGCCGAGGGATATGGGACACTGACTGCAGAACATAGCTATTTTTCCTGGGTAAATTCTTTGTCATTCATTTTCTTAGATTCGGCAGAACTAAACTAACACAATTACTATATTTTTGGCACGAGAGAAACGCAAGTCCAAAATAATGATTAATCACAGTGCTGGCCCTGTTGCAGATGCGATAATGTGGTACATCTGTATTTGATAATGAAAGCGATCTGGAATGTTCCAGAAGCTTTTGAACAACGACATCATTACTAAACCTAAACAATAACCTTAAAAACTACTTTTACGAATTACATCTTCGAAATTACCCCGATAAGACAATTATGATAAAATCAATTACAGTAAAGTGATTTTTTTTTTTTGTTTTTAAAAAAATGCAGACTGTAAAATTACACTTTCGAGTTTCACTGCAAGGCAAGAAAATATAAATGTTTCTATTGGATTGAGCAACATTTCCACAGTAACTAATAGTGCTATTTTAGGCAGTCCTGACAACATGATCATTCACTATACAGGACACAATGTCTATTAAACATATTTAAATACCTTGTCCTAATTCTCTTACATCAGCTAACACTGTAATGTCCCAGTAACTTGTAGAAAATGTTTCTGGATTGAACCACTACCAAAAATAAGGACAGTACACCTTTACTCCCTTCTAAAATCCCACAAATCCCAGGGAAGAGAGCAGCAGCAGTGAGGTCATGCATCGTGATGTCAGAGTTTTAAAAAAGCATGACTCATCCTGCTTCTCTGACGGCTCAAGCGTGTCCACAGCAGAGACCTCCGAGGCTTTACGTGAATGTGAGTTTGACACGTGTCTCGCTCACAAGTTAAAGGCAGATGTGCGATTTTTATTCTGTCACTCATGGTGGAATTACTAGACATTAGGACAGGGCTGTCTCTCTTCTCAGACCAGGTGCCATGGACTAGGAACCTGAAGTGATATATATGGAACCTCAATAACTCTGGTACTGATTCCATAAGTCAGGAGAACTTTATTTCCTGAATTCAACAGCAGTGTAGTTGGCAGACATGTATTTCATAACTTTGTGGTTAGCACTAAATCCTTATTGGATTCCTTTCTTTCACTGAAAGAGCTTATCCAGTTCAGGGATGCTGTGGATCTGAAGCTTATCCCTGAACACTGGGTACAAGTACATTCTGGGCATCACATGCACACTCTCACACATAGAATTCATTTAGCGTAGCTATTCCACCAACGAGGCATGCTATTGTAAATGCCAGAGCTCTGATTATTCCTAGTGCACACTAAGACTTGTTGGAACTGCTCTTCAAATGGATATGTGAAGGTACCTGTATGAGCATGAGATGAGTATGCACCCCCCAAAAAAAAGGCTAGATAATTATAAAATTGAAGCTACACCTATTTTTAGGTAATTTTACTACATGATTAGCTACAGCTGTAGGTTGTTCAATTCTGTTGCCACCCAGACAGCCAGCATGACTGTGGGCCCATAATAAACTACTTCTAACAGTCATATCCACAATGTAGATGAGAGACAGGGTTTGCCCCACTTCAGCAACACTAAAAATATAGTCATAGCACCCCCCAGGAAAGACACCGGGTTAGCTCTGCTATGCGGATTCAGAGCTGATGCTGTGCTAGGTTTCCACCATGTTCAGTGAAAGTCGTTGAATGGGCATGGAAGGTGAGTCAGGGAGTACACGTGAAACTCCTTTAGTTCCTTAAAAACACAATCTTAAGAATTTGATCCAAGCCATGGAGTTGTGAAGTTGTGAACCAATACAACCTGCTGCATCACTCTATCACACCCACTGAAAAGCACTCAGACATTACATAAAAGTTTATACCCAGAGATAAGGGCAACACTTTATTACAAAGCTTTACTCTTTTTATAATATATTCCGTGTTAGAGTTTAGTTTATTAATTGGGATGCTGCAAAACAAATATTCAAAAGATTCTCAAACTTACATTATATTCAGCAAGTTGAGTCATGATATTAATTAACAGCATTAGTTAATTAATTAATTAATTAATTAATGGCTAGTCATATATGTATGTATGTATGTAATGTCATATTGTATATGCTTCATTATTTCCTGATGTGCTACGAATTAGTGCATGCATTAATTTGTGATTGTTACAGCATTAGTTAAGCATTTATACAGTGTGTTGCCTATTTATCGACCTGAAGTAAAGTGTTACTGAGATAAGTGTCTAAGAAGGATGACAGGTTGGAAAACAACCCCCTCAGGGCCAATGTATTATTTAATGTTTGTCACAGCCTTCTGTGCAAAGCATGCCATTTGTGTATTGATGACTCCACTGATGGCTGCTGCCTCATAATCTCTGACTTCCTTCACCAAAAGCTGAAGCTTCGCTGAGGCCTTGACTAATAGCTTTCTTTTCAAATGACTGCTTTGGTACACGACTTCAGAGGGGAGGCCCAAGCATGAAATTCAATTATGCAGCACACGCTGGGCCAGAAGCTGCCTGTGTTAATCCTCTCCATGCCTGCAGGATTTCCAACACACACCTCAACCCCCCATCACCACCCCACCAGAGGCCCAGGGCAAGAGATGGGCAAACTGTTTTCCCCAGAGGGAATGGACAAGAGGTTTGTCTTTATGTGGAGCAAAGCACACTACCTTAATAAAAACATAACAATAACTTCGTAAATGTGAAAATGACTTTATGGTGGACCTCCCGGGGGTTTTTGCTAAGAGGAGATATGATACAATGATATGCTAGTTGCCTTTAAAAAACAATATTCTCAAAGCAAAGAAAGTCCATTGGGGAATCAGGACTGGGTGGTTAATGGTGCAATGATGATGTGCAGAAGGGGTGGTAATGAAATGAAAAACAAGAGCTTAAATGTCAAAATGAGGTTATACTGCTAGCAGATTGTGAAATAAGATAATAAAATAATAAGTATTAAATCAGACCCATGTTAATTAAGTCAGACTAAATCTGTTTTGTTTTTCAACTTTGAAAATGCATTTTTCTGTTGTTTTTTTTTTTTCCTTTTGGCACATTTTTAACATTTGAGTAGATCTAAGAAGGAGGTGTACTCTTTATGTTTGTTTGTCAATGAGAATTTGGAGTGATCTCAAAACTCTCAGCCATGCCCACTCAAAATGACAGATAGAAAGCTTCACGTCATCAGCGATTATACACAAATCCCTGTGAAATACCTGTTACCTCAGAAACAATTTAGTAGATCAAGTGTATTAATATAAATCTGTGATTTGTCTTGCAGCCAACACTACATCAGAAAATGAATCAACACCTTCTGACCAATTAGATTTGGGAATTCAACAATAAAAGATTTAAATGTGCATTAGGAATAATTGCAACTCTAGAACTTTAAATGATTTGTCTGCCTCTTCACCTCACCGGCGTTTCAACAGGCAATCAAATCTACACAACATTTATAGGTTAAAAAAAGAAGAAGGAAAGAAGGAAAATACAGTCTTAAACTTTGTTAGCTTTAACTTTACCTAACTAGATATCTCTCACGAACCATTAGCTTGCTTATTTAGCTCAACAACCTTTGAGCACACTTGGTTAGCAACAAATACTTTGTTAATTTCTTAGTTAACAATATAATTAGCCAGCTTATAAACACTGCTGGCTGCAGTTATCCAGCATGGCATGCCACCTATGATGGCCATTCATCCAAAATCAGTGTTTTATCTCATTAGCTAGCTAAATGTTTAAAACTTTTATCAACTGATTTTGATCCAATGATCCAAACAGTTTACCATTTCGTTTTTTACAGCTTAGATTATCTGTCTGTCCCTAACAGTTTTTTTTTTTTCATTTTGTAAAAAATGTTTTATTTATGTTTATTCCTCTAGTGTCATTAGTTTTGTACAGTGTGTTTACAGTGGCAAAAACCTTTTGTTCACACTGCATTCCACCATGTTTGTTTTTCTAAGCAATAAATATGTGGACCCTAATGGGGCCATTGAGCTCGCTCTTTCCAGGGTTTTTTCTTCCGGGTATATGAAACACTTGCTTCAACAGTCATGTCACATTGCCTACTTAATTATGTGAACATTTTTGGTGTGTTCTCTATATGTTTTCAAATTGTTTTAAAAGTAATTCAATATAAAATTTTATTGCAGTTTTAAGAGCAACAGATAATCCAGATGGTATCATTTTCAACCCACAGGTAAAGATTTTAATTTTCATTTCATGAGCTAAATACCAAATGCACAATACCTACAATTATCGTCAATGATAAGGACTATTTTTGGTTGAGAAAATAAATCAAAACTAAATGTCGCCATAGGTATGAGGTGTCAACTGGATAGCTGACTAGTCTTTTGGAGGTGATAGCTCTTTGGACATGAATATATGTATCCACAAACAAGGTAGTAGCTAATCCTATTTCTGTTAACACTGCTAGCTTCAATATCATTAGCACTGTGTTACCTTTGACAGAATTAAGGCATACCTTGGACATGAAAATATATGTACAATTCTGCTTTACATTATTATAAGTTAAGTGTTATAATAATTAAAAATTATATTTTAAAACTTAAAATTGATGTTTCAGTAAATGTTATTTAGCTTGCTAGCCAAGTTAGTTAGCGAAAGTGTTGATGAGGTTAACATTGACCTCTAACATTAGTCTAACATTTATCTTAAGTGAAAGTTAGTTTGAAATTTCAAAGAAGCTATGCTATAATAATACAGTTATTAAGCTGGAGCTGGATATTACTGGTCAAGTCAAGATCGTTGGCCATGTTTGTTGAAATTCATTGAGTAAGCATGGCTAAGGGTCAGAAATCTTTTCACTCCAAATTCCAGCTATTGAACAGCTATTATCAAAGTCCACCTTTTTCTAAGACCCACACACCCATTAAAAATATGCCAAAAGTCAAAAGCTAAGGAAGAATGATTACACTTTTGAATAACAGTACATGAACGTAGAAAGACACACTCGTTTTGCATCATTCTCCATAGTTCTCAGACTAAAACACCGGATAGTCTTACAGAACAATGGTTTTAAATGCTAATAGATAACAGCGAAAAAATCAGTGTCTGAATAAATGTTAATGTATTAATTTCACCTTTGTAGGCAAAGAAGCAGTGCCCCAGGCCCTAGCCACCCAGAGCATGTACTAGTACTACAGTGTTAATTGTAATGTTAACCCCTATGTGTTAATTAAAGCATTAACTAACAAAGATGGTCGTTACTAACTTAAGGTGGTCGTTATTCACGCATGAATTCATAAGACTCACTCCATAGTTAAGGTTAGCCCTTCATTAGTTTGTGATTAGTACAAATCATTAGTTCCATAGCAAATCATTAGTTCATATTTATGTAAGTATTTATTCAGGCATTAGTGCATGATTATTCGTGTATTGCTATCGTAAATTGTTACTGGAAGAATTCTAGGAACAAGAAAGTAACATTGGAAGCAAAAACTTTGCTAACTCTGTTGGTGGACATTGTAGTATTTTTTTTGAAATACATTTGGCTATATACTACTCTGCAGTGCATTAATGTTTCTTGTAAATTTTTGTAATAAAGATAAGTGCATTTATGTTTCTTTTAATTTAAGCTTATATAATTTGATTGAAATGTTAAATACACTGAATCTTACATTTGTTAACCATAAGAGCTTTCTTTTCTCTGTAGCAATATTAATCCACTTTATGTGAGATCCCAGCCTCATGATCATCAGTGCGTAGGAAACTTTTATATGGATGAACACTGGCTACATTCCCTTTGCGCTAGTAATCGGCCCACAGCGATTGCTGTTTTAGACAAACAGAGTGAAAACAGCATCCAGGTCAGTCCCTGCTGTCAGAGTCTGGACATTTCTGCTGCACCCCAGAGGTCAACAAGAGACACAGGGCTGTGTGGACCGCCAAGAAATGCAGGGGAGGCTTCCTTCCCCTGATTCTGAGTGGGAACACGCTCTCTTGCTTTCTTCCACAAGGCTCAGGGACAAACGAGGCAGCATTTTGTACCCACATGCTTGCTAAGTATCCGGGCCAAGCAGAATTTTGTGGTCAGATCCTGGGAGTCTGGCTTGGTGACGAGCGCTGTGATTGTTATGACTTGATGAGCCATTGGTGGAGATTTATGTCACCATCTCCGTCAGTAACAACATGTTTCAGTTGCTTGTAGCTGTTCCCAGCTTTTCTGGGTGCAGAAAGAACTGCTGGAACTATATTTATGGCTATAGACTATCAGCCATCTGGGGTGAAATCTATGTTTGAGTAAGGCAAATAATCCTTACAAAACATCATTTTTCAGTACGCCATACAAATGCATCTATCATTGGAGACATATTCAGGGACAGTGGACATACTTCTGGAATATAGAAATACTCCAGGAGGTCTTAATGGCTTTCAGGAGGACTTTTTGAATGTATGGGAATTCCCATCGATATTCTCAATGGGGAGGAGAATTACTAGACAAGGGGTTGACAAATCACTGCTTATATATCAGTTTGAAATAAATCTGATATAAATTCCAGCGAATTCATTTATAGTTCCATCACACTGCATGACTACTTTTAGTTTTGAATTGAAGCTTGACTGAAAAACGAGCCAATGGGAGCAGGCCATGATAGTCTTTTGGGAATTGAACCAAGGGGAAACCCCTTTAGGTTGCAAATAGCATTGGGTGGTCAAGGGCGGTAGACAGCAAAGAACCTCCCCAGTGTCTGTGAGTAAAATGGCAGCTGGGAAACAAGCAGGGTCACTGTTCACTGGGGCTCCTATGGGAGTTTAGACCCAGATGGGCCTCTTCAGAAGGGAGAGTATCAGAATGCCAGGGCTGGTGCATCAGATCAACCCTGAGAGACTGCATGAGACGGTACTGGCCAGCAAAACAATACTATTTATCATTTCATCAGATGTAGCCAGTGTTAAAGGAACCCAGAATTAGAGTGATATTTACAGTCTCGCGGGAAAGATAAATCCAGTTTCACACATACATATTCTCAGGGAAATGGCAAACCAAGTTTCCAGTTTAGTGTACATGTGTGATCTTTGGAAATTCATTGGAAATTTTATGTGGGTTTGGGATTGAAATTGGGATAGTACCTTCTAAATGAAAGCATTTTATATTTTATATTTTTGTGAGAGCATCCGTGATACAGTGCACAAGTCCATATTAATTGTTTGGTGCTCATATCTCCTTCAACAGCCTGAAGAAGGCGTTTTAGAGCTGACCTCTATATTGTTTCTTATAAAATGTTTAAGTAACCTTTCTATCTATTGCCATGGGTAAGTGGTAAATTTATAAGCAAATATGCAGCCCCTCCCTGAACTATAAGTCAGCTTAGATAAGTATTAATGTGAAAACAAAACCCACTCATTTTGAAAGTGAGGCAATGAAGATTAAGCCCACGTCATGATAGTTCGTGTGGGAAAAACAAAAAGGGGCAGGGATTGTCACATGGGTCGGCCAGCTCCCAGAGGCTCTATTCACTCATTCACTCACCCTATCCATCTCTCCCTCTCTCTCTTCCTCTCTGTTTGGGGTATCATAACCGCATATGTAATACTGTATACATGGAGGATAAATACCCACAATGACATGGAAGCATTTCTTCCATGAACAGTTGTGTATTGCAGATGTGGGTAAATACTTTATCTGCAGTGAGTGAGATTTAGCTTAACATGGCCAGCTTTTGCAAGCACACTCAAATGTGTTACTGAACTGAACAAGGGCGCGATGACGTGGTTTATTTTCAAGAGGCTTTACAAGGTTCTTAATCATTTTGGGTACAAACCATAGACAAAACATAGACATCCTACTGATGATACTGGTATAACTCTGTTTAAATTTTCAGCACAAGCAAGCCTGTACAAGAAGTGATTTCCATCAACTGAAAAATACAAGTCTGTACAAGTAACATTTAATCAGGTCTCAATTACCAGTGAAAAAATATAAAACAATATGTATTTTTAGCATCACTTAACCACAATGTCCCTTTGTAGGGAATCTATTTTGATGTGTGTTTACTTAATAAGCTATTCTTAGTTCATTGTGCCTTTGCACCTGTTAATAAACAACTGGCAGTATTTTCAGTGTCAGAGGAACAAGTCCAGAAATAGCTTTCCCATGAGTTTAGCGTTTAAAATAAATGACTGGCAGGACACGCCCAGACTGCTGGAATGGCTCCGTCATGGGAACCTTTTCAAACTGTCAGTATGGCTTGAACTTTAGAAAGAAATCGGGCACGTGTAAAAATCTATTTTGTCTGTGCTTGTAATAGCAACAGGTCCCTTGTGGGAATAAAATGTTTTATGGCATAAAATGAAATATGGTTTAGGTATCTAAACTTCAAAGGTTCAAAACATGAGTAGTACAGAAGGCAAATTTTTTTTCCCGTAAATAAATTCCTATAGGGACTGTTGAAAAAAAAAATTATATATATTCTACAGAAAATGTAAGCTATGCATGATGTTCATGTAGAGCTGTTTGGTTAAGGAAAACATGATCTTGATAAGCCATGCTCCAATAGTGAAAAATTAAGAAAAATATGCCTTTGGCCTGTTTCATAGAACACATGTGCCTTAATTTCAGAGTGATACGGCATCAGACACTCTGCAACAAATTTGATTAACATTAGGCATCCGTTCACCTTCTTGTGCATTTGGAATTGAAGCTGTCCAGCGGGAATGGGGCTGTATCAGTTGGCCACAAGCGCCTTTTTCCACTGCAGAGTTAGTTATTCATAATCGCCCAATAATTCATTGTTGTGCCTTGCATGCGGAGTCTACGTTTGTGGGGTTAAGATGTGAACGGTCTAGGCATCTGGAGTAATAATAAGTTTCCATGCTCCCTCAGAAAGGGAGTGTATTTACTTTGAGGTCGTGTGAGATATGTGGAGAGACAAGAGTCCCAGGTTGTCACTGCTTGCAAGGCAACTTGGGTGGGCAGGTCTTGCCCATATCCATAGAGGCTTACTAGAAACAGGTCTGATAAGATTGAAAAATTTTGACAGAATTTATGCCAAATCTTCTCTTTAATGGTCAGGCATGCTTTTAACCCTGCTGGGTCTTGTGTTTATGTATTTTTATGGAAGGTCAGAATTGAAACATGGAGATAATGCAAGATATGATAAAACATTAATACAAATACCAAAGAAAAAGCTTTATTGTACAAACAGTTTCAAACAGTACTCTAAAGAAAGGGTATGATGTGCATTGCAGTGGACCTGAAACAAAGCAGTATTTGGTAGAAGGCATGGAAATACTCGACTTTTCTTCCTCAAACTTTTGTTCTCGTCTACTTTAAGCTTTTTACAGATAGCAGGATTTGTATTTTTATCTTCAGCTTGCTCATCCAACTTTTATTAATGCTACAATTGAGTACAAGGTGTTTCTTCTTCCTTCTTGTCAGGTTCTTCCCATGGATCTGAGCACATTACTCTTCTCCAGCACTTACCGCTGAACACCTGAACTTTGTTTTTGAAGGTATTCCATGATACAGCTATCAGGCCGAGCACTGAGGCAGGCCTCTACACTTTAAAACGTTCAGACTTGGTTCATCTCCATTGCCTCTATATCTTTGACCTGTCATTATGTTACTGTACTATAGGACTGCTCTGATTTGACATCACTGACTTTACAAGACTCACAGAGAAACTGACTGGAATCTACACTTTCAGCCATGAATCTTCCAAAAAGCGCAATGTGCATCAAAGCACCACAAAAGCTACAAATCATGCTGCTGTTAAATCCAGTGCAGACATTACCTGACACATCCAAAGACACTCTCCGTCTTCGGTTAAGCAGAGAGGAATGTTCCACCAGCTTACTCTGTTTCTCTTACTATAAACCACTGCAGAGGAATGGTTTTCTTCTCTGGACAACAAAGCTGAATATTGTACACTGTGTATGTGTGTTTAGATTACTGTCAGGCTCTTTATGATTACTGGAAAAGTTTGAGGAATCTAAACTTGTTTTCTCTCTCCTTCACTCTCTCGCTCTCTCTCTCTCTCTCTCTCTCTGATGCTATCTCATCTTTGTACACTGCTTTGCTTTTTAAATAAATCATAAGTGAGAAATATGTAATCTACTTAATGTAAATTCATTCTATGATACTGTACCATATTAATTGTGTACCTTTCTAAAAGTGGTGTATGAAGAGTTGTCACTGAGGCTGCACTTTTAAGTCCTTACAAGAAAATCAGAAAATATTGAAAAAAATAAGAAAGTAATTAAGGTTTAGAAATGATTTATAACCCAGTGGTAAATAACCCGTGTCACTGGCCCTCCTGTGGATACAGCACAACTGCTAAATTTTAAGATACTAAAATGATATATATATATCTTTTTTTTCTTTTCTTTTTTTATGCATCACACAATAATTTTAACCCTTAAACTCCTGGACAGACATACTTCACTCTTGTACCTACATACCTTTCTTATAACTTTTGTTACTGAATATCAAATAACCGAATAATATCCTGGGACTAAACTTGTAAGGAATCAAACACTTCAGGGTGTTCTTGGGAATCATTGGGAATGCCCTTACCAATCTGAAGTTGAATATTTTACAGCAATATCATGTCCTGAAGTGTTTCATTCTGCTTATACCATAGTAATGTGCCAACAAGAAAAAAAACATGTCGCATTTTCTTTATCCATTTATAGTTACATTTGATGTTGTGGAACATCTGCTGAATAAATTACTGTTTATAAGAGCTGTGCTATTATAGAAAAATCAATCAACACCTTCTGACCAGTCAGATTTGAGAATTCAATAGCACTGTGATACAAATGTAATAATGCCTATACACAGTTACTTCCATATTTATTTTCTGCAATTAGTTGATTATTTTTCCAGTAACAGCATGTCCCGAAGTGTTTAATTTCACTGATACTACAGCAATTTGCCAATGCTAACACATTTTTCTTATTATTTTTAAAGAACAACATACCATTTATCCATGGTGTACCCATTTATAGTTACGTTTATTTTTGTGGAATGTCCCTGGAACAAGTTACTGTCAGAGCCATGCTGTTATTGAAAATTAATCAATACCTTCTGACCAATCAGAATTCAGAATTCAACAGAGTTGTTGTAGAAAAATATAATAATGCCTATACACAGTTATTTCCACATTTAGTGAAGAACCATGGGAAAATTATGTGCAGACCAGTTACTTGGCTATTTGGCAGAAAAGCATACACACACACACACACACACACACACACACACACACACACACACACACACACACACACACGCACACAGTTATGTTACATTTATAAAGAAAGTTCTGATAAAGGTGTTGGTGAAGATTCTGATAAAAGTATAAAAAGTAACATAAAAACAACAAGAAATATGGCAACACTTGGCAACAAATATGGATATACATCTATTATTAGCACTAGGGAAAGTTAGTGAGATTTGTGACATATTTTTTGTATTATGTTGTTTGTGCTTATGTTTTGTATTAAAATTTTGGGTTCTACATGACACCAAAGAATCTATGATCCTGCAAACAAGCAGAACAACTCACAGGTAGTATGCTCTTTTAAGATTGACTTTTTGTCCCTGTTTAAAAGGCATGTAGAATAATTGTGTGTGAAATGTTACTCTGTGGTTTGGACTTGACACCATTCATTTACTCCTTTGGGTAACATTTCATGCGGTATAACACTGCAATGTTCTATGTTCTAACCAAATTGTAGTTTCAGTGCCAGGAATCTAAAACGTGCAAAACCAAAACAGACATGGACCAAACAGAGAGTTTAGATCAGTGATATGAGGCTGCTGATGCTGAGGAGTTTAAAGCTTTTGGAGCTTAGACATGGCAAAAGCCACCCTGCCCTGACAAGGAGTTGAGAGATGAACATAAGAGCTGAGAAATCTGACTGGAAAGCTGGAATGTAAAATGTCATTTTTCATATCTCCTGTTTTGACATGAAAAGCTTAAACATGGAAACACAATTTAAAAAGATCACGAAAACCTAAATATTAATTTAACTTGAATGTGCAAGACACAAATTGTGGGCTGCTGAGTGCGTTCAACTTTGTTTGTCTAAATCCTGTTGCCATGTGCATGAGAATATACAACACAGTTTATGGAACAACAAATAAGTAAGGAATAAAACACGACGTGTGTGCTGTTATATGAAAAATAATCCATGAGGGGTTGGTGTGATGCAGCCTGACAAGAAGCAGAGTTACTGTTACCACCCCTTCGTTGATTATTTTCTTAAAACAGCACATCCTGGAATGTTTTATTCTTCTTATACCACAGCGTCTTACAATTACAATTTTTAATTTATTAATGAATGACACATTGTGCTTTTTAACCAGTATAGTTACTGTACATTTAATGTTGTGAAACAAACCTTGAGACAAGTTAGTTCCTGTTCTCACTTACTGTACATTATAGAAGCTATAAACAGTCATTCACTCGCTAGTCTTTTGTTTTTCTCTCTCTTGAAGTTAACAAGACAAAAACACTGCTTGTCATGTTACCAAACTCTTCTGTCCTGAAGACTTTCTCATGGTGGAAAACTTAGTCTGACACTGGAGACTCCTTCCATACATATTAAATAACAGAAAACGTCTCCAGGTTACGTATGTAACCATGGTTCCCCGAGGGAACGAGATGCTGCGTCGAAACGCTATGGGAACGCCCTCAGCGTGACCATGCTCTGAATCACGTGTAAACAGTCCAATGGATGGGCGAGATGTCATGGGCAGGGTGACGTAGCGGCCAGGAAGCTTAAAAGCATGTGCGGTAGATAAAGCGGCAGCTTCGAGAATGAAGCAAGTGCTCGCAGGGATGCTGGAAGTGTGGCCCTGAGAAGCAGCATCTTGTTCCCTCGTAAACTGGAGATGTTCGCCTTCAGGAATTCGAGCTGCATCGAAACACTATAGGAACGAGTATGCCCACACCACCAGTTAAGCCTCTGCTGGTCAGGCTCCCGAAAGGGAGGAGGACAGAAGGCCAGGAGTACAACAGGCTGTGGTGTAGAGGATGGAACTTTAGGAACATACCCCGCTCAAGTGTAAAGAAAAGCTTTGGTCAGACCGGGTGCAAAGTCTAAATAAGAGGGGGCCAGTGGGGGGGCCTGTAGATCCCCAACTCTATTGAGAGCCTCTAATACCACAGCCAGGTCCTACGGAGGGACACAAGATCGTACCGGAGGCCTCAGCCTCAGTGCACCGTGGAGGAAACATGTAACTAGGGGGTGTCTGCCCACAGACTGACCACCGAGAGGGGCGTGGTAGGCTGCAATGGCCGCCACATAGACCTTCAAGGTGGAGTGGGTCAACCCTGCGGAGAATCAGAGCTGCAGGAACTCCAGCATTGTACGAACAGGGCAGTTAACTGGGTCGAGCTGGCGGTCTCCGCACCAAGAAGTGAAAAGTTTCCACTTCAAGGTTTCCTCATAGAGGGAGCTCTGGATTGGAGAATGGTCTCAACAATCTCCCTGCCCTCGTCTAGCTCTTTCAGCAGATTGGCTTGGTAGGCCTGCAACACCGTCATGGTGTGCAGGCAGGCACCAGCCTGGCCTGTTCCCATGTACCCCTTGCCCACCAGTGCTGAGGTGGTCCGCAGTGGCTTGAAGGGCAATACCTTCAGGGATGATGCCGCGCCAGGGGACAGAAAGCTAGCCAGCGTCTGTTCAACCAGGGGCATCGCCCTGTAACCGTGATCACTCATCCCCACCACATTAGCATAATGACAGGAGACTGGACTGAAAATATGGGCCATATGTGGAGGTCGGGGAAGAAGGGTAAGCTTACTCCACAGAAAGCGTTCATCCAGCCTGCTTTTCTGTGGATCAGCCTGTTTCTCGGAGGGCCAGTCAATATTCAGCTGGGACACAGCATGAGTAACCACCTCCAAGAGCTCCCTATACCGGGAAGATTGAGGGGGCGAATCGTCATCGACACCCTCCACGTCAACCTCCTCAGAGGAGGATAGGAGGAGCATCAAGCCCTCTCCCCGGGGGGAAGAAACCGCGGAGCAGGCTTCCGATCCCAGAGAAAGAGCAGTGGATCTGGTGGGTGAGGAAGAAGATGGGGCTTGCCCGTCTCCATTCCCTCCACCAAATCCATCTGCAATCCCCAGGAGTGTAGCCACCGCTCTGCCTCGGGAGAAGCAGGGCCAGCACTGTGAGGAACACTGGTGAAGGCTACCTTCTCAAAAAGAGCCTTCCGGGAGTGGAGCACACGCAGCGGCAAATGCCTGCAATGTGGGCAGTCGGCTCCCTCGAGAGCCGACTGTGTGTGCTCCGCTCCCAAGCAGACAACGCACAGACTATGTGTATCCCCACCCATAATATAGCATGGGCAGGGAGCAACACAGCCTGAAACGCTGCCTCTCTTACCCTTATATTTAGCGGCGAAAGACAAACAAACAATATAAAAGGACTGATACACAGAGCGTGCGCTGAATGAAAAAAGCTGCCACTGTATCCACCGGATGTGCTTTTAAGCTTCCTGGTCGCTATGTCACCCCACCTGTGACATCTCACCCATCAATTGGACTGTTTACACACGTGATTCATGTGAGCGTGGTCATGTTGAGGGCGTTCCCATAGCGTTTCGATGCAGCTTGAGTTCCTGAAGGGGAACTTCACCGTTTCAATGATTACATGTATTCTTTGTTAAATAATTACACATTGCTCCTCTGTCTATTATTAGTGTTAGATCCAAACAAGTCCCTGCGAATGAGTTGTTACTAAAGACATGAAGTATTAGAATCAGCGCATTAATATAAACGTGTGATTTGAATTACAGCCGGAACTACTTTCAGAGTTGCTGCTACATAAAATTAATCAGAAAATTATCTGACCAATCAGAATCAAGAACTCAACATTGCTGTGGTATAATTAAGAATAATATTGTGATTCAGATAATGCAGTGTGATTAGAATGTTCACACAACTAATATCAGAGCAACAAGCCAACACAAACATTCAAGTCTTCAATAAGCCAGAGGAACCGTCATACGCTGCACTTGTTTTACCATTTTACTGGCAAGTTATGCAACATGACATCTTATTTTGACATTATGAAAGAGGAACATTTTGAATAGCGAGTAGGAAATTAAGCACAACTTTGAATATATCCCTTTCTATAATGATCTGAATTCAGGTCAACAACTTTTTAGAGTTTGTGTATTTAACACTTGAACTAATGGTGTGGTTCCACACAGCATGCTTCCAAGCTTTTATTATGTTAAGAGGTTGATAGAAAATTCTGTCATTGGCCATCTTGTATTATTAATCTCCTGAGCATGAAGTGATAACAGGAAAGAAGGAAAGAATTCCTGGCAAGTCAAAAACAAGTGAAAATGTAGTTTCATTTTATTATTTGATTGCTGCTGAAATCCACATTAGTATCACACTGACGAGTTTTTCTGAAGCATGGATGTGATGGTGCTGCCTTTTTAGGCTGATGTCATCAGATAAGCATGCTTGTTCCCATGTGATAAGAGCTCCTTAAAACATTTCAGGGGAAATTACTGCAAAGAAACACTGTTTAGCTACACTTTTCTCTGATTACAGCATTTGTTTACTAAAGCCACAGAATGTAATAAGGGAGTATGCAATAATAAATTTACTTCACACAGCTTTTATACTAAAGTAGTTATAATCAAATGGTATGACCAAGACCTCTAATCCTACCCATAACCCTAAACTTAATCTGTTTCTTTTCATATGAATCTTTTCATATGAATTCTTGCAGATTTAAGCATAACCATATAAAGCAATGCTGCATTCAACTAAATCTTGTAACTCGAAATTTCTGCCCTTTCAACTCTGAATTCCTACTTGGAAACTCTGGGCGGTCTCCTCAACCACGGGTTCAGCAAGTGACGTCAAATCAACATGTGCCACTTTCTAGCACGAATCCACAGAAGTTTGAAAATGACATCATTTTGAGTTTTAAGTCAATGCAGCATAATACAATAATACAACGGTCACCAAAGCACCTAATGTGAGTTTGTAGGAATTTTTTTTTTTTCATATCCAGCTACCTGAATTTAGTCAATGTTTACTGTTAATTTATCATAATTAGCAAATAATGCCACTTACTAGACATACTAGATAACGTACTACCCACAATAAAACACGCTTAATAATACCTAACATCATACTAAATGAAAAATATTCAGGGTTACTTTTGTAATACAACGGTAACTTTAATATTTTATAGATATTTATAGATATGTTTTGATCACTACTTACTTTTACTCATGTGAATTATTACTACAGTAGCACTGCTTTTACTTAAGTCTGTGAGTTTTGTACTTTTTTCCACCGCTGGTCATCAAAAGAAATGACAGTGCAGTTGCTGGTTATCCTCGCTCTGCTCTGCCAAGCCTGTAACGCAGGCATTTTAATTTATTATGTTTCATGTTTCAGGGACATTTTTTTTGCTTTCATACTTGTCTTCATTAAATAAAATACAGCGCATGAGAGTTCAGGTCAGGTTATTGGCTTTTGTAGTCACAAAAAATCTTGACCTTTTGCAAGTTCTGTTTGCATAATGATACAAGCGCACATGCTGGCCAAGAAAGAACTGAGCAGTTGCTCTGTCCAATTCTGTTCGATCTCCTGAAATGACATACCCATGTATATAAATAGCTTTATGTTGTATATAATTCATTTAATAGAGATGAAAATTCAGTTGAATTAAAGCTGACATTCGAAGTCACAACACCATATTGGATCTGTCATGGTTTCTTGTCAGATCCAGTGTGTACAGACAGATTTCCAGGGCTGTGTCTGACTGCTTTTTTGCTTGAAAACCTTTTTTTCCTTTTTTCATTTTTTTCCAGCTTGGAAGAAAAGCTATTTGGAAGACACACAGAGAGCTTGCAGGTGCAGGTTCTGGTGTCTGAAACGCTTTGAAGCAGCTATACTGTGTGTCAGGGCATTGTACAGAAATTGGCATTTCACAAAGGACGTCAATCAATGCTGTTTCACAACAATAGCAATATATCATAGCAGTATATCTTCAGGTAATCTTAGGGTCTTAGGCAAGCACAGGTTTTCAAAGATAGTTATTCATGTAGGAGCTAATGATATACGCCTT
>CM074956.1:7919764-7932516 GCA_037577455.1 Pangasius macronema
TGATAAATTCAAATATTTATAATATATTTTTTGTTAATCCATTTATTTCTGTAAAGCTGCTTTGTGACAGTGTCCATAGTTAAAAGTGCTATACAAATAAACTGAACTGAAACTGAACAGTATATACATTTTTTTTATCAGCATATCAGCATAAGGTTCAAATAAAAGTCAGCGCCAGTCTTAACCATAAGCAAACAGCAATAATAATAGTAATAACACACGTAGCTTTCAACATCTGTATGGCTATTTAAGTGAAAAAAAATATTTAATAAGAGATTTCAAAATCAAACTGATAATCTTGTTAGTGTGTAGCTTGTGTAGTACCAGAACTGCAATCTGTTGTTTTATTCTATGGTTTGTGAATTTATGAATGGGAGCACTGTGCCAAAGCAGTTTCAGAATGTCAAAAAGGATTCTAAAAGAAGGAGAAAGGAGAAAACGAAGAAAGAGACAAAACCAAAAAGGTAGGACCTGGACATTTTAGTGGGCTAGCAACAGTTGTTAAGCAGCTAGTCATTTTCCAGCTAGCTAGGAAGTCACAAAATGTCAGCTTTTTAGCAAGTTAGCTTGTGACAATGCCTAAATAGAAGACAATGGGCAGTGCCAATCCAGTGAAATGCAGTGAAATGCTTTTTACGACTGTCCAAAAACAAAACAAAACAAAACAAAAATAAAATAAAAATATAATATCAAAGATATAAAAGATATATGGCAGCAAAAGTATGGACTATATGAGGAATAAAGTGCAGTTGTATGTGCAACATCGAGCTGAGGTAGTTGCAGTGAAATAGCTAACATACATAACAAATATTTATAAATATGGGATAATATGGGTAAATTAACAGGAATACATGGGTTATCCTCTCAGAATTTATATTTTGCATGATAATTTTGAGTTGTTGTTTTTTTATACTTAATTATTTCAGAATCAAGCAGGTGGGTGGTTTTATGCTGCCACCCCCTTATGAAGAACATTCTAACGTTTGTCCTTGACCCATGATGTAGCCAATGACCAGTATCATGAATTTGCTATTCAGTTATCACCCATAATTACTTCACTACAATTAAAGCCACAGAAAAACCAAGTAGCATTTAACAGGAAATAAAGGCAATGAACCATGGGGTCATTTGTTGCCACAACAGTTATTAATCTGAGCGACCACTGAGTGGACGTTGCACTTAAGCAGAACAAAGACGGCCAAAGAAAAATAAAAAATCAAGTTAAATGAGTCATAGACAGCAGCGGCGTCTTGGGCAATTAAAGTAGCATTTTACAAAAATCTTTTTACCTATTTTTTTAAAGCAGTATCTGATACTGAAAAGATGCCGGGATGACTAATATGTGACTCACCACCCAGTGCTGATGATTAATATTATGAAAGCTCTTATCTCTTTGTACAAACTCATGACTATTTATATTTAATACCTAATGTTTCTACACGCAAATGTCAAATGCAGCTCTCTTTGTAAAATAGTATTAAAGAGGACAAATTAACTGTTTAAGTGGTCCAGATGAGTGTACAGGCTGTTCTTGCCAAATTTGTTCAACTGGGTTACGTTAGGCATGTATTAAGCAAGATTGGACTTGATTCCTCAAATACTAAACCATTTTGTCTTTAAAAAAACAGTAATACGTTACCTTGCCTGTTGTATGAGGACATTAAGTACATGTAAAATAATAGGTGTTGACGTTTGTTTTCAGTTAGACCAGGCCATTTTCATTTAAATTTAAAATGTTTATACCTAACACGTATTGACTAAAGTGTTGCACATAAAAATTAAGTTGATATAAATTTGAGTAAAGGGGTATTCGGTGAATGGATTAAGGGGTACTTCACAGCTCCAAGGTGTGCTTAATGGTTCAATCCTGAGAGTTCTCTGGCTTCCTCCTACCTCCCAAAAGCATGTTGGTAGTTGGATTGGCCCTAGATGTGAATGAGTGTGTGAATGGTGCACTGTAATGGACTGGCGTCCCATCCAGGTTGTATTTGCAACTTGCGCCAAGTGTACCTTTAGTTTACTTTATGTATAATTTTTAAGGCCAATAGTTTCTTATGCTCCAATCACTGACCATTTATAAGTGGAAAATATTGAAAAAGCATTTTTATATCGGATCCATAGACCTGTAGATCCATAGACCATAGACATATATATATATATATATATATATATATAATGCAATATTTCAGAATGCTTTGATAACTTTGCCATACACTCACTTGAGTTGACCTGCCCTTTGTCTTTTTTTCTTTTCTTTTTTTGTGCGCCTGACTCTTGTGACATCTTAACAAGCTTGCATGAATGAAGTTAGCTAATAGCCAGAGAACCTCTTCATGAGAAAATATCTGTAATGTCTGTAATGCTCCAAGCTCTTACCATGAAAGCACAACAGACCAAACCATTTTACAAAAAAGGGGAAATTAACTTATCTGATGAGTTGCAAACGATACATACGCCTACATTTTTGACCATCGTAGTTTGATTAAATACACATATACCAGCCGATTTCATTCCGCATGGCAATGGACTACTAAACTTTTTGGCAGAATCAAATATCAAACAGTGACTAGCTTGATAAAATGAAATATTGTTGGAGGCAGTATTGCTACTGGCCAACTAAAGTCTGTATAGCTGTAGTCTAGCGCTATGTAATGGAGGCGCAGTGCTATATTATGTATTGACTGTGTTAGTTCTCATCAGTTTTTAAGATTTCAGATAATACTTAATTACTGTCGCTATCATACCATCTGAAAGTTACATGATTGCATGTGTGTTTTCATCTCAGCAAAGACGGCAGCTAATTTTGTAAAT
Organism: Pangasius macronema; assembly: GCA_037577455.1. Taxonomy (NCBI): domain Eukaryota; kingdom Metazoa; phylum Chordata; class Actinopteri; order Siluriformes; family Pangasiidae; genus Pangasius; species Pangasius macronema. The sequence goes on from CM074956.1 coordinate 7,922,576, forward strand.
ATGTGAGGAGGCGAGCCAACACCACTACACATGTTTGTACTCCATGGCCACTGAATTGAAACTCACTATGAAGACCATAGAAGCATGCATTTTAAATAAAAAAAAATATGAAAGAGTTATGCAAATGCAATTAGCAAGCTAATGTCTCTCACGACAACTGCATGAGATAGAGAACATCTGCTGTATGCAAATCGAATGCAGAATGCATTGAAGAAAGTAAGAAAGTCTCAACTAAATTGCAGGGAATGAAAGGTTATACATTCTGCTTTTATGTGAAGAAGCATCATGTAATAAACATTACTGTTTTCATGTCCTAATGTTTTTTTTAAGCCGCTCCTGCATGAAAAGTTGCTTCTCTTCGCATACTTTGTGGTTTTTGTCATATTCCTCAACCAAAATATTTACCGCATATTTAGAGACAGCTAAATTGTTGTTGGACCACAAACAGATGTTTAATGAGCACACCACATACCTGCGCAAATGATTTTAAACCACAAAGGAAAAACTACTTGCTTGTCACATTACCATGTCAAATGCTACAAAATTCAGGAAAGACATATGCACACATGCAGTAGCAGCCGGGTTACACAATTTCCCTGGCTTTGGGATGAACCTTTGTGAGATCACATTTGGACTTGTGTGTGTAAAACACTTAAAGGTGTTTAATCCTCAAAAAAACTCAATTCTTAAACCAACTCACACCAAGCAGACCTTGAAGACTCGATAATAATGCACAGATGTACAATGTAGCAGAATAAACTTATGGCTTGGCTTCATCTGAACTTCTTTGTTCAATTCCTTATACTGAAAGCCCACTCCGAATGCTCTACTTTTCTTTAGTGCCTACTTTAAAATGTCTTATACCCCAGGGTTTTTGAATTCTTGATTCTGATTGGTCAGAAGGTGTTGTTTAAGTAAGAAATAACAGGACAGGCTGCGAGGTTGTACGAAAACATTCCACGCTGTTGTGGTGGATTATTTTCATACTGCATGGTCTGGAGTGTGTTATTTCACTTATACCACAGCAACTTGCCAATGAATACAGTGTTTAATTTATTAATGAACATCATATCATGCATTTTAACAGTTTTGAGTTAAAATTTAATTTCGTGGAATGTCCAATAGACAAATTAGTTCCTGTTATCACTTAAGTTATATCCTCGATAAACAGTCATTCTCTCACATGCGTCTCTTTTTCTCTCTCTTTTGCTTTCTCTCACTCTCTCATTCTTAAAAAGCTTTAAAGTTTACAGAGAAACTGGAAATCATAAACTCCTCAGCCCTTAAGACTCTCCTGTGCTGGGAAACTAGTGTGACTCTTACAAAGTGCTTCCATTTGAAAATCCTTCCATAAATGTCAAATAAATATCTCATAATACAAAAAAAAATAAAAAAAAATCACCAGATCAACAATGATACATTTTTCATTGTTAGACTGAATCTTACTCAGGTACTTGTATGGTGCACTCTCCACATGATCATAGTAAAAAATGTGTGTAATTGTTGATATTCACATTTTTGAAAGGAGTCTCCAGTGTTACTGCTTTGCACCAATCTGAGGTTAAGCTGCTCTTTTGATAAAATCTGCATATTTTTTTGTATTATTAAATTCAAGAGAGAAAAAAGAGGATGTGAGGGAAGGACTGTTTATAGCTGCATAACATAACTGACAACAGGAACTAACTTGTTTCAAGAACTTTCCTTGAGTACACAACTATAAATGGATAGAAAGCATGTCATTCTTTACTAAATAAAAATGGCTAGCAAGGACAAATCACTTCAGGGTTATTTGTGGATGTCACAGCAGCTTGTCACTGATTATTTTCCTATAACAGCAAGACAAATCATGTTTGATTCCTCAATTGAAACCTCAGTACACGTGAGGCATTTTTACCTCAAAAGCTGTTTGAAGTAAGAATAGAAAAAGATGAAATTAAGTGATATAGGTTTCATACCTGGGAAATTTCACTGGGTCATTGCTTTGGGAATGGATGCTCACACGGCTGCTTGGTGTGTGTTGCTCTTCAGCTTAGGGTTAGAATGCAGTCTAGAGTTGATGTGATTAGGCTTTTCTTCTCCTGCCTGCCTTTCAGTGTTCTTAAGATTCCCAGTTCTCCATAAACACTCTGACACACCAAATTTCTTCAACAACTGTCTTAGGACTACAGCCATGTCATCACAAATCCTTCATCATCAGGTAGAAAAGGTCGATTGGACAAAGATACATTTCTGTAGAGATAGCAACAAAAAAGGATTTGGTTTTAGGAGCTCTGTGAGTGCATACTGATTGATTGTAACACTAGTGTGCACTTTGCATGAGGTAAAATAATAAACTCTATTACTTTACTGCAGATTAAAGCTCAACATGGGAATGCAGATGTTTTGCCAGGGAGTCTGTATCTGCATAAGTGAAACATTATTTCATCAGTATGTCATATTTGTCATGGTGTGTGAAACAGAGCAATACGTCATTACCACAGACTGGAGCATTTCAAATAGGATTTTTTTTTAAAAATGCATGATAATTGTGAAACTCTAAATGGATAAATAAACCATAGCACGCAACTTACAAGTGGAATGTCGCAGACAAGAAAGGTCCAATGTGGGTATCCTTATCTCAGCTGCCCTACTGGTATGCGAGCACACATGCATGTAGTGTGTGTTTATGTGTGTGTGTGTGTGTGTGTGTGTGTGTGTGTGTGTGTGTGTGTGTGTGTGTGTGAGTGAGTGTGTGTTGCATTTAGCGTGTATGATAAAGAGGAAATGTCTGACAGTATGCAAAGGGAAGTGGTAAAAAGTGACATTCATTTCATTGCTGTCAAAACTCTTCTCAGGCATCTATAGCTGAAGAACGAACAAATAGTACATGGTATTATATTTATATTATTTATTGTTCATCAGCATTTATTCTTCTGTGATTTACAGATGATGCAGAATCCAATTTAAGCATATACCGTGTATCTATTATAGGATATATCATAGCCTGTCAAAAGTTTGCTGACACCCTGCCTTTATGCTTTATTTTTTAATTTTTATTCATTTATTTTCAGTCTTGAACACAGCTCACGGGGAAAGATGGCAGTTCTACATTTCTGACCTGACCTCAACTTTAGTAGAACTTCTCTGAGAAAAATAAAACCTCTTTATATGAAGAAACTGTCTGAACCATCTGTATGAAATAAAACACCATGAGACATGCAGTTATAGGAAAATAATCAAGGACAGGGTGGTGTGATCTGCCCTGAAGCAGAGCAGACTTTCTGCTACCACCCTGAAGTTGATTATTTTCCTATAATAGCATGTCCTGAAGTCTTTCATTCTTCTTATACTACAGCAATTTGCCAAATTATTATTTTTTTGGCTATTTATAGAACATCTGCAACCCAAGTTCCTGTTATCACTTAAGTCACAACAGCTACAAACAGTTGTTCCCTCACCAGCTTCTCTTTTTTCTTTCATTTGAAGCTAATGAGACAAAATGCAGCTTGCCATGTTATTGTGAAACTGCAAAGCCCTCTGTCCGGAAAACTTTCTGGTGTTTGAAAACGTAAAAGTTACTGCTTTATATCTGACTGTTTTCCTGACACTGGAGACTCCTTTCAACAGTGCTGTTGTATAAGCATAATTTAAAAAAAATAAAAAATAAAAAAATTATATATATATATACGAAAAGTCCATCCATTTTCTGTACTGCTTATCCTACACAGGGTTGCAGGGTGCCTGGAACCTATCCACAGGGCACAAGGCATTGCAGGGGACAATTTAGAGATGGACTCGAGGAGGAAACCCCCAAAGCACAAGGAGAAGAGAGAACATTCAAACTCCACACACAGGGCAGAGGAAGGATTCAAATCCCCAACCCCAGAGGTGTGAGGCAAACATGCTAACCACTAAGCCCCACAGTCAAAACAATGCAATTTTTAAAATAATTTTAATTTTAACAAAATGACAGAAAGAAAAATGAATAGTTTGGTGTAAAATATCTCACATATTTCATGGCATATAAATAATTTTTTTTTTTTAAATATTTAATTACCAGGACAGATGAACAGTATAAAGGCTACAACAGAATAGTAGTGTGACAAGTGTGTGCAAAGGGAACCGTTTTTTCCCTAGCCACGTTAGACTGCTTTTATGACTATTTCATCAAGTTTGCATTAACATCAATTTTTATAGATGTGACTTGTGCATGTTGACATTTGCAAAACTCTGCATTACATCTCCTCACTGAAACGAAAGAGCACTCAGCTCCAAACTCAGTGCTGACGTCATCAGAGCTTTGTATCTAAATGACCTGTCGCCTCATAAAGATCCTCTCCATTCGTTCGTTCCATTTTGTTTTGTCAGAGCAACCAAGCAGGTCATTTAAGTTAAAAGTGAAGATGAGTCCTTTTCCCAAAATAGCCCCTTCTAAGCCTAATGGCTATACTTTTCAGTGATATTCACCCTGGACTAGACCTTTCTCAGCCTTATTCTGATTTTCACTGAAATCAGAGACAAAACAATATTGTTACTTCAACTTGCAGGAATTTATGGGCAATAACTCAAAGACACAAAGCCCCTGGAGGATCCGCGAGGCCACTGGAGACTCTGTGAAATAGAGATAGAGCAACAAACAAGCTTGTGCATGCTGAATGCAACTCACACATATCCTGCTCTTCTGCTCTTATAGTCAGCGCTGAAGTGACACTTGCATTCCTCAGGCCTGCTGTTTCACACACAGAACACTCAAAGTGCTTGTATGCATTTATATTTAGCTCTGGAATGAGGCTGATATTAAAACATGACTCATTTGGGTAGCTCTCTGTTTCTCTTATATATTATGCATTTAACTTTGGCTCTGTATATAGTCTCCATGTCCATGTTTTGAGTAACATGCTCGCCCTTTTTTTCATTAAAGACACACCATCAGTCATCAGCTGGAGTAAATACTGTATATGACAGTGTTCATACTAGGGATGTAGCCAAATATGAAAGCATTATTCATACTGAACAGATAATGCGTTTTCTAAATACATATACAGATATGAATAGGAGGGGGGAGAAGGAGGTGTTTTTTTCCCCTTTCTTCTTTCTTACTTTTTTTTTTTTTTAAGAACCTGCCTCGTCAGGGTCACAGTGCTTTAAATTGGGCTGCTAGTTTGTGCATATTTTGTGTATATTTACAAAAATAATATCTGTGGAAATGTGTTTAAAAAAAACAGGTCCATCTCTCAAGTGATGTAGCTGAGACTGAGGAAGTGTCAGAGCCAGAATTCAGACCCCATGATGACAGTGCTGGCATTTTTACTTCTGGGAGTTTCCAATGTTTTCTAGTGTTTCTGGAGGTGCAGTGGTAGACTTCGTATTGAAGTAAATATGTCCGGTTTAGGCCACACTCACTTCAGGTTTAAACCTGAATACAGATACGAATAAACTTGCAGTCGTTGCTGCTCAGATCTGTTAGTTCACTATTAACATTATGTAAATTATGTTAATTATTTTCTGTTGTATTTCCAAAGTCAACTACATTTCCCTCAATTCCAATTTTTCTTTTTTCAGAAAAATATTTATATGAGGTGAAATGGGACAGGGATTTATCATCGTGAAAATAAATAATTCACTCCTACTCACAAAATAATCAAATCATCATTGTAAAATGTCTTATGACATGCTTCGTGCTGCAGGTCTTGTTCACATTAAGTGAAATAATGGTGTTTATTAATAGAAGAAAAGCATTTGTTAGGAATTGACTGAACCCAAACGTCATGAAGGAGCTTGTTTATGCAGTTAAACGTACTATTAGTGGTGTAGCAAATGCGAATGTAAATAAACAATGAAGTAACTGAGGTTTGTTGCATACCAGCATTAACTGTGCTTTGTTCAACAAATTAGGAAAAGTATAGATTCTGACATTCACTTAGGATTTGTAGATGAAGCTCTAACACAAATCCAATAACAGGCAATGAAGTAAAGCTCAGAAGACCGTACAAAATAGGATTGTGTCTGTGACTGAGATTGGAAGAGCAATAGCTCACACACACACACACACACACACACACACACACACACACACACACACACACAGAGAGATGCCGATGTGTTGTTATCATGCCTTTGTGTTATATACACGCAGCTGCTTTACATTAACCCTAACTCACATGTTTTAATTTTAAAACTTTGGTCTATAGGCTTGTGTCAATATGTATTCATATACGTGATCAGAGACATATGAACAACTGTTAAACTTTAATTCTAATTTCATTTAGTTAATTTAGATAACTGGATGAAATTACAGATTACCTTCACAGTCCAGTACACACTCCATTTTTGTTTAAGCCACTAAAAGATTACTCATAAAATCACACATCCTGTAGTTTCACTTTCTACCCAATTCTCCTTCTTCTTCTTCTTCTTCTTCTTCTTATTATTATTATTATTTTAAAAGAACAAACATTATTAGCTTGAAAAAGCCAAAATAGAGTTCTTCAGTTTGCCTTTTTTGGGGAACCTTTAAAGAAACCATTAGGAAGCTTTAGACTTTAAAACTTACTGATGACAGAAAAGGTTTAATAAAGAACCTTAGTCAATACTGAACAATTATGTTGGCTTAAACGGCGGTTTCAAAAATATCAACAACAAAAAAATGTTCTTGAGAGCTCTTCAGTTTTTGCCTCTTCATTAACCCTTGAAGGTTACATGTATAAACCATTTAATCCTTGAGAGACAACCGTTTTTGAGAGTGTTGCTACTCAACATGTGGACCGTAGCTGTCATGCGTTCCATAAACTGTGGCTAGTCAACAACCTATTAAGATTTGAAGAACCACTTTGAGGTGTACAGACCTCTTAGGAGCTGCAAAGAATCATTATCTTTCAGAGGGTTCTTTCATCCAACTTTTCTATTCAGTGAGCAGTGTTTATTGACTATGAGTCTACTTGCTATGTAATGACTTCTACATGGATGGGCAGTTTTAAGCATTAATAGTAATAAATGAACAAATAATCCATTTAAGAACATTTCTTGTTCTAAAACTACTTCCTTGTTATATTAGCCTTTTATAATCCAGTAATTATCCAGTAAGTCCCTATATGTACATGATGTGGACAATCCATTACAAAAATCTAGTATACTTTAGTACATATTGAAAGTGTGCTATAAGTGCATTAACTACACATACACAAACTTAATAAGAATGCCTGAACACCTGCTCATTCATGCAGTTATCCAATCAGGTGGTGGCAGTGCGACCTGAGCTTAGTTAATGTTCACGTCAAACACTAGAATGTGTTGTAAAAAAAATTGACTGTAGATTTTACAGTAAATCAACCTGGATTGCCAGTAAAGTACTGTAAAATTTACAGCAATTTATTACAGTATGGTAACAGTGGCATGGTTGTTCCAGATGGCTGGTTTTAATATTTCAGAAACTGATGATCTCCTGGGATTTTCACACACAACAGTCTCTAGAGTGTACACACAAATGTACGAAAAACAAAAAATCTCCAGTGGGCGGGAGTTCTCTGAGCAGAAATGTCTTGTTGATGACAGAGGAGGAGAATGGTCAGACTGGTTCTAGCTGACAGGAATTCTACCTTTTTACAGTACTAGGTGTAGTACCTGAGTCTACTCTGCTAATTCTCATTCTTTTCACAGTTAAAATAAAGAGGTAGAACTACTCATTATTATCATTGCTACTATACTAGCAGTCATTTTAGTTTTTGTGGTTGGGCTTACAGCAGAGCTGATGTGAGCAGATGGTTAATTCTGATACCTCCCCTCTAGCAAATACAGTCATCCAACTCAAATTGGGCAGAAAAAAAGGCAGAAGAAACAAATTCAGTACTCTTTTAATGGAAAAACAAAATTGACACTAGAGTAAGAAGCTAATCAATTAGATGCAGTATTTGTATATCTGTATATTAGGTGCAATATTTATAGATGAAGATGGTGATTGTGCTGTGCTGGCTGAGATGTGTGTGATGAATGTATCGTGTTGTGACCAAACACCGGGAAAGATTCCTAATACATGTACATTTATATGGCGAATAAAAATGATTCTGATTCTAATTATTCACTTAGTGTATTTCTCTTCAAGTATACTTATACATGCTAGTATATTTAATGCTTAGTGTAAGTGTACTTAAGTGTACTTAGTGTACTTCTCTTGAAGTAGTAAACATGGTAGTATATCAAATGTAAACTGTAAGTGTACTTCTGTCCGATATATACACTAGCATGACTGTGGTAAATCTGTGGTAAACCTGAACTTTTTTAGGGAGCATTATTCATATAGTGAGGGGATACTGTGGTAAATGAATCTATTGTGGCATGCTGCCAGTGTGGCAGGGTTTCTTCTTAGAGACTGTGTTTCTGAATTGAGTTTATATTTCCACTGATAGTCAGCTTTGTGGACTTTCTTTCAAGAGGGATTCATTTTCATTATTGTAAACCTTTGACAAATAGTGATATGGCTGTGAAAATACCTCAAGACCTGACGATATTCAGTATTTAAAAGTAAATTATGTAAACTGGTTGCACTCACAAGGAACAAAATGTCAGTTCCTGTCCCGAAACAGAACAGCAAACACACGTAACGTCATCACATACTTCCAATGAATCATAAACTGGAGCGAAAGCACATGGAGTGACCTGATCACTTTGCAATTCAATACCATTTATTTTTCTAAAAATAAGACCTGTGGCTGACCAAAATAGACCAAAACCTATTTTGGTTGGTTGTTTCTATTGGATGAATGTTTTCTACCCTATGATGTGTGCATGTGAGAGAGGAATGTGTTTTGTTTTTTTGTTCTTTGGGGAGAAAAGGAGCTCGTTCTCTGCTCAATCAGTTATGACTCATCACCTCAGTATAAGTCTGACAGACTTCTACATAGTGCAGCCATGTTATTATTTTCCAAAATAGCAGGTTGTGTATGCGCATGCTAAATTTAACTTAAGCAGACATCCTCACGAAAAGGTGAATAAACACATGAAAGAATATATTCCACATTTTTAGCACGTTTAGCAAAACAGACATTACAAGCAAATGCAGTAATAGAAAATATTGTTTCCAAGTAGTTAAGAAATCATTGTTTCTAAGTACAAAGAGGTTTAATGCAGTGTCTACTGGGAAATTTTACTACTCTGTGTAAGAAACATCATGTCCAATCAAGGGTCTAAGGTGTTCTTTTTAGAAGAACACTGCCCAATGATGACTCTTTAAGATCACAGATATGATTTTGTAAATCTATTAAGGAAAAAAATAAAGGGATATCTTCCTAAGACCTGTGACTCACTTTTAGCTCTGGTAAATCTGGATCTTATGAGAATGGGTTGTTTGTTCTCAGACTACCTGAATATAAGTTTCTCATTCATACATCTGAGATACAGCTAAGCATTTGCTGAGCATAGGATTTTACATGAGCATTAGGATTTTACAGGTATTAATTAAGGATATTACAGAGCTACCCAAAGCTAACCAGTAGTATTACAATATATCAGTGGTTGATTTGTTAGAAGTAACTGCTTTCAAGATGTCTCCTACTGCTGTAGTGGGATTTAAAACAGATGGTCCTGGTAAATAGCGGAACAGTCAGAGGTTATGAGATCTCCAACCAGTTGCATGTATATGGGGTTAATGCATGGGGAACATGGATGGTCTTATTTTATCTGATTTATTAATGTTGAAATTAGTCCTATAAATCATTGCATGTTGTATCATTTTATTCAGTATATTATATATAGACTGTACTATATGTACATGTATGTAATAAATTATATAAACTTAACATACACACACACATACACACACACACACACACATACATGCATATGTATACATAGTCAGTCATAGTTGTGATTTTGCCTTTATACACAAACCACAATAGATTTAAAATTCTATTTGTGAAAGAAGTGTAGACTTTCAGCTTTATTTTAAGAGGTTCCACAAAAATATGGCA
>CM074956.1:7937818-7949647 GCA_037577455.1 Pangasius macronema
CTCTCAAGGTGAATTAATGTAGCCTATAACCTAGTTGAAAAGTTGTATGAATGAAAAAACACGATTACTGTAAGTGATAGATTCACTGATACGTGTTAAAATCATTTTTCCCATCCAAACGGCCCAAACTCAACATTGACATGAGCTAGCCCATCGGGAATCCTCCCGATTCTCCCGATTACCCAGTCCTGCTTTGGTAGGTGTCATATGATAAAGAAGAGCTCACTGGTGGGTGGGACTTGGACAAGATTAAATTAGGGAGAGAAAAAAATTGCAGGAAAAATCCCATCTAAATCTAAGAAATGCAAAGTAAAAAAAAAAATCTTTACACAGTTACTAGTTTTTGTTTGTGCCAGCCCACAATATTTTCTAATAAATGTAGTCTATTTCTCAAAAATATAATTTAGTAGCTTAATTTAAACCATAGAGATCCTGACAAGGCATCCTGACAAGGATGAATAAATGAACGCTGTATGATTGTTCATGTTAATGAACATGGTCGTTATTTGTTTTTTCGTGCTTGATATCTGACCTTTTCATATCTGAAAGTAAAAACTTTCTGGTCACGTGACTTTTTGCTGTTGTTCCACGAAATCCCAGTCAATATGCACACCTCCGGTCTCAACCAGGTGCCATGAGTCATGGCACAAACAAAAATTAGTACTGTAATATCAGTTTAGAAAATTTGTTCATTCCAAACAAATCAGTTGCATCTCAAGTACATACCACTTAAACTACTACACCGAGCATTCAAAAGAAGAAAGAAAACATTTATATGCACAGCCCATTGTATAAATAGTGTATTTTTTTTTTTGTAAATAAAAAATTGTACGAGATCTTCCTGGTTGATAATGATAGCGCCAATGAATCCATAACTTGGGTCTAGATAAGTCAGTCTTCTAAAACAGTCTCAAACCCTCGGCTCTTTGTGAATCGAAAACAAGTGTTAAATGGAAAGTTTTGTTGACAGACTTTCTGGCAAATTTTTTCATCAGCCATGAAGTCGCTGATTGATTCCTAGCTTAGCTCATATAAATCCATCACTACACTTTAGTATCTGGAGCAGCAACTAAAGCAACTTTCCCTGTTGTAAGAGAGCATTAGTGTTATTGTATAGTGTCTTATTTAGGACACATCTCTGCTATTGTAATAAACACAAAATCAAACGGATTTTGATTACTGATCGCATTGCAGATGCGTTCTGAAATTTGAGATCTTCCTCAGCAAAGATTATCAGAAGTAATGTTAAGAGGATGGAACATTGATGGTCTGTATTATCTTTGCTGGCTAGGAATGTCTGTTTTCAATGTGGCTCTTCCAACATAATATGAGTTGTTTACACCCTTAAGGGAAAATCAATGAGTTCCAAATGCTTCAGTGGGCTCTATATTTAATTATAACCACCTTTCTACATAAATTGTGGTGCAGGACGTTTCAATGGCACTCTCATGTGATAATGTCTTCAGTGATATGATGGTAAATCAATTTCATGGCTTAGGAACAAATATGTTGTTTGGGGAAATATTTAACATCTTCGGGTCATGGATGTTGCATATGCAAGAGAAAAGGACATTGGATTATAAAATCTATCATCTGTGATCAATGAGAGATGAACTATTTATATATGCTTTTGATATTATGACTTGATATTTTGATATTAAGATCATACTAAGCATGTAGCTTATGTCAAAATATGATGTCATGTCTTCCTGTGTATACGTGTCAGGCAGCAGAGACGGCAGCAGTTGAAGGTAGAATGCTTTATTTAAAAACTGACGAGCAAATCCAAAGTGTAAGGCAAGGTCATAGTCACATTACAGGCAAGGGTCAGGTGATGTACAAACAGACTGAATCAGGCAAGGCATGAGAGTCAAAAACTAGAAAACCAGACACCAGTTCCAGGCTATCAAAAAACACATGGGATATAAGGCTTGGTAACGTCAGGAAAAATACTCTGAGCAGATACCAATGAAGTTGTAAATCATGTAAATGTAAAGTTACATATGTAAGTAATATGTGACCTACTATAAGGTGTGGCAGATCTTCCAGGAAAAGTCAAATATGAGTCCATTAACTGTTATAAGTCATTTGGTAATATTACTTGTATCATTTCTTAATTTTATTGATTAGAGGATTTTAAATGCGAAAATATTTTATCTCACAAATGACACAAATGCATTTGTTTGGGTAATATTTACGGAATAAAACAAAATAAAAACCTGCAGTTCATTATTTTCTAACAATACATCCTGAAGTGTTGTATTTCTCTTATACCACAGCAATTTGTCAATTATAAAATTGTTTTATTTATGAAAGTGCAACATCATACATTTTATCTATTTATAGTTACATTTAATGTTCTGAAACAACTACAAACACCTGTTCCCTTATCTACCTGTCTTTTTTCTCTCCTTTAAGTTAATAAGAAAAAAAAAACTTTTTCTCTGACCGTTACAGATTGCTAAGAGTGGAGACTCCTTAAAAAACTGCTAAATAAACATCTCCTTACAGAAAACTTCACAATGTCAACAACCCACATTTGCTTTATCCATTTATGTGAAGTGTCCACAGTCAGGTCCCTGTGTAAGTTGTTACTATAGAAACAATAATATATTAGACCAAGTGCATTAATATACGCCTGTTATTTGCCTAACAGTTGGAACTACTGCCAGAGCGGATGTTATAGAAAATTATTCAACACCTTCAGACTAATCAGAATCAAGCATTCAACAGCGCTGCAGTATAAATGTAGACTCCCTGGCCTCTTTATTAGAACCCCATACTAATAGTGTGTAGGATGTGTCTTTGTTCTCAGAACAGCCTCAGTTCTTCATGGCACAAATTCCACAAGATGTTGGATGTTTGAGAATCTTGTCCCTGACAACAGGACTGCATAAAATAATTGCTGCAGATTTGTCAGCTGCACATTCATGCTCTACCACATCCAAAGGTGCTCTGTTGGATTCAGATCTGGTGACTGGGAAGGCCATTGAAGTCCATCAAACTCATTGTCATGTTCTTGAAACCAGTTTGAGATGACTTTGCTTTGTGACATGGTGAATTATCATGCTGGAAATAACCATTAGAAGATGGATAAATTGCGGCCATAAAGGGATGCACATAGTCAGCAACCATACTCAGATAGACTGTGATATTCAAGCTATATTCAACTGCTATTTATGGGCCCAATGTGTGCCAAGAATACATTCCCCACGCCATTACACCACCATCACCATGAAATGAAATTTGAAACAGGGTAGGTTGGTTCTATGGATTCATATTGGTGATGCCAAAATTTGACTCTACCATCTGCATTTCACAGCAGAACCTGAGATTCAACAGAACAGGCAATGTTTTTCTAGTCTTCAGCTGTCCAGTTTCAGTGAGTCTATGCCCACTGTGGCCTCAGTTTCCTGTTCTTGGCTGACTGAAATGGAATGCAATGTGGCCTTATGCTTTTCTAGCCCATCCGCCTTAAGTTTGATGTGTTGTACTTTGTGAGATGCTTTTCTTCCCACCATGGTGGTAAATAGTGGTTATTTGAGTTATCATAGCCTTCCTGTCATCTTGAACCAGTCTGATCATTCGCAGCTGACCTCTCTCATCAACAAGGTGCTTCCAGCTGCAGAAATGCTGCTCACTTGATATATTGTTTTATGTTTTTTGCACCATTGTATTTAAACATTAGAGACTGTTCTTTGTGAAAATCCCAGGAAACCATCAGTTTCTGAAATTCTCAGACCAGCCTATCTGCACCAACACCATGCCACAGTCACTGAGATCACATTTTCCCTCATTCTGATGTTTGATGTGAATGTTAATCTGATGAATCTTTTGATCTGTATCTGCACTCTTTTATGCCTTGTGCTGCAGCCACATGATTGGCTGATTGGATCATTTTTTTTAAATCCAAATTTTCCTCGAATGCTCCTTTTTAAGCCTCATTTTGGCTGAATTTGTTGCACTTCACCAAGGAAACGTGATGTCTTGCACATCCACCTGTTAGGATATTGTTCTGCTGTATATTTATACAGTTACTAGCATAATGAACTCTAATTAACATTATAGATGAAGGAACAACAGAGTCGAAAATAGATATATTCCACACATCCAACTGGACTCTCTGCACTGCTTTGTGAAAGTAAATGTTAAAAAAAAAAGCTGAAAACCTATCTCAGAAGTATCTTGGTGGGTGGGGGGAGGAGGGGTTGAAGAAATAAAAATGACTGAATGTTATGACTGAATATACGGCTGTAGGCTTGTGCAATATGTAGCATATGGCTGCATGTGTTTTCAAAGACTCCTGACAGAAAATGGAGAATAAAAGAGACGCTTTTCTTTTCAGCTTTCTCCCGGGTGTCTAAACATCATCTAGTTGTGACTTTAATATGTCAACGGAATATGAAGTGTATACGTGTCGTGCCAATACAAACACTGAGCTGTAATGCTAAATCTCAAGGGACATCTTTACACAGCGCTGCTTACAAAAGATTATTTGTGATTTGTCTTCGGACTGTTCTGAGGACTTAACTCCTGTACTTTCATACTCAATCTAGACAATACAGAACAATAATAAATAGCATTCCAAAAACACTCAGCTTGATGGCTTGCGATCTTGCCAAGTCTTTGTTTTTTGAAACTTTTTTTTTTTTTTTTTAAACTTACTTGTGGGCTGGAGTACAAGAGCTGTTTACATTCTTCAGTTTGTCTTTTAACTCGCCATTTGGGGGAATGCACTGTAATAAATTTGGTAAGAGCTGTCTCTGATATTATCATGAAGCAGTAAGCTGGGAGAGCAGAACCTTGCCCTCTGTAGGAATCTGAAGGTGACTGAAGGATAAAGTGGAAATAGGATCACACTTGATAAACGTTCTATTAATTCAAGAAGACTTGACTTCTAAAAAAAAAAACATCTGACAGTGAAATAGTTAATTCTTTTAAGCAAGACCTCCGAGCAGGAAAAGATTGTAAAAATTGGTTTAAGGTCAGTAGTTTAATGGCTGAGTTGTAGATGAGACAAGAAGTGGCTCAGCTAAATCATCTAGACATGTTCTGTGTTTGATGTTTGCTTCTTTCTTTCTTTGCACTGGAACTAACAAATAAAAGAAGTCTATCTCAGCCAAAATCTTTCCATAAACACATGAACCAATCTTCATAAACTTGATTCGTTTTGCATTGTCATTTGTAATTTCACCTTTACATAAACAATTTAGTAAAATAGCAGGATTAATCTGTATTTTAAAATGTTTAAATTCTGAATTGTTTGATTATCTCCACAACCTTTAATCAAGTAGTTATAATTATTTCCACAATTTGGGTGCCATTTAGCCCTTGTAATTCTTAGAAATTATTATTTTTTTAAATTACTTTCCAAATCTTAGAAAGCATACATTTAACCATTCAATAAATATGATAACCAATCTCAAGCAAAAATCTCAAGTTTCTTCACTACAAAAATGTCATCTTAGCAAGTGAAAATGACAGATACTTTTGCTAATTTCAAGCATTTATTTAAAAAAANTTAAGGCTTAAAATTTGTCAAATGTCTAAAGATCGGATTTATTTTAATCTTATAATAAGAAACTACTAAATTTGACTATTCTAGATAATTTCATTTGCTAAGATGCCATTTTTTTCAGCCTTTGATGACAAGAGCTGCAAGGATGAGAGAACTTAATTTTCTTCTTCCCATGATCTTCAGGAATTTTGGATAATGCTGGATAACTTCCTGTTGAACATGTGACTTATTTCAGATATTTCATGGGGATAAATATGTTCATGTAACAGGGTGGAGTAATTGGTGTATTGATTACAATGTACATTTTAATAACCTATATTGGATGAGTCATGCATGAGATGTTAAATGAATTCACACAATAATGCAACTTTTCTGAAACATTTTAATGATATATTTCAAAGCAAAATTCAGTTATAGTGGGTTTGCTCAGGCAAAAATGCAAGACAGGGTTTATTAATGATTGTTTATAAACCCTATCTAGATAAATGATGATGATTATCTATCAGAAATATGTACATAAATTGTTGTGAAGGACACTTTATGTTTACGTGTTTGTAAATATCAGTGAGACACAAATGGCACCTCAATTATGAAATCACCTCTATGCTTATAGCTGTTCTATAATTATCTACAAGTAGCTCCAGCAATAACAGAAAGCAGTTCATTTCATTCAAATACCTTTATTTAGACAGTCAACTTTTTCCATTAACATGGGTGTGAAAATGTGCAAGTGTGAAAAGGCAGACAATCATGGCTCCACTATACGGTGAGGAAGTTTCTCACTGATACTCTTACTCTCGGTATCTCTCAGCACTGTCGCCTTTTCACAGCAACGCCTGCGGTGAGTGAGTGTGTGTGGAGCGTGCCCTCAGTAGGAGAATCGCTGAAGGAAATGATCAATCACGGGGCATAAGCTGTAAACAGGCGAATGACACGTGGCAATATAAAATGGAAAATTCAAATAAACAAGAGCAAGCCTGTTTAGAGGCAGGAGCGCTACAATAGCCCTACAACGGGGCATCTAAGTAATCATTAAGAGCCATAACTCAGCGCCAGAGAACTTTAAATAAACAGTATACTTCTGCAGGCATATACACTCGGCCCAAATTTACTTTACCCAAGTCACTGAGAAACTGGAGGGTAAAGGCCATGGACCAACTTAGAACAGTTGGTATCTCACCATCAAGGAATCCTTCAGCAGTGCTGTGTAGTGTTGTGTAGTGGTGAGACAGCTGATCTTACACACAAAATACTGTAGGAATGAATTATGTCCTTTCAATCAGAGGTAAATGACATGGAAACACTTCGCATCAGGGTAATGTTGACACATTATCTTTTGAAAATTCAACATTCAATAATAAAATCTAAAATATATCAGTACATCCATATCCATAATAAATATCATAATAAGCCAGGCTAATGCTTGGGTGTGGGATTGTTTCAGTCCAAAATATAGTTATTTGAGTGTCCATTTAATACACATTACTTGACAGCAGTAGTGTGTTATTTACGAGTGGGAATCATATTCATTCAGGTTATAGCTGTGGTCATCATTTCCAAACACTGTGGTTGGGCTACACTTTGTCATTTTGTCAGAGTGTTTCCTAAAGGCATGGACACACTAAGCTGGCGTTGCTTCACAGGAAGTCATACTGCTTTATGGCACCCAACATGATGTACAAAAGGAGCGAATCACACTAGAAAACAAACAAACAAATAAATAAATATTATTTAATAATACTTTTGAATTATTATTAATAAATTATTCTTTTTCTTGTTTTTTTATATAAAATAAGAAAGTATTTCACATGCTGTTGTATTTAAAATTACATTGTATATTTACTTCATTTTAAAAAAATGCTGTGATTTCACATTTTTTAATAGTAAATTATAGTTAGATTAGATTAGAGAGTTTTATTGCCAATCTATCCTTATACACATGTACAGTAGAAGAAAATACCATTCTCCAAGGCCTTGGTGTGACATTGCAGAAGTCACAGACAGCAGTGAACACACTCAACAACATGTAGTGCAAAATTTGAGGACGACAAAATAGCAGTGCTCAGTGGACAAGACAATAAATACAACAATGTCCCCCCCAAAAAACAGTAAATAAATACAATAAATACAATGCAAGATATTGCATACAACACACAACACAACATGAGATAGTTAAACACTATGCACTGTGAGATGCTGTATGCAGCACTGAAAGCATTTGCAGTAAATCCAATTCATCTTGTGGTTAAATCTTTTGTGTGTTTTTTTTCTGCTGAAAATAAAACATAATTAAAAATATTGGTACAAGCTAATACAAGTTTTGTCATTTAAAATCAAAAGACAAGTGTATAGAATTTTGCAACTTTTCATTAATCGCTTCAGGGTCAGAGNGGATCTGGAGTCTATCCCAGAAACACTGGGTGCAAGGCGAAAATACACACTGGATGGGATGCTGGTCCATTATATGTAACCACACAATATAATTAAAATATAATAGTTTTGAAAAACATAAATTTTAGAGTGAATTTTGGCAACAGTGGTCAGGAAAGTGTAGCCCAGTCAAAAAAAATCCTCTAATTTCCAATTACAATGTACAGCTATTGTTACACTATACATTGTTGGATACAAAGCACTGAAAGTGTTTGCCATAAAATGTTTGAAAATGCAGTGCATCCTGGGATATGTATTGTTATAATTACTTCTGAGTCAGATACTAAGCTTTGCCCAGTACAAGCTGAGATCGCTGTTATAGATTCAGTATTCATTTATGAAACCTTAAACTGGGATTGATCCAGGAACATTTTCTGTGCTGACCTCATGGGCAAATTCCTTCCTTTAATTGAGCTGTAATTGAGGCTGATTACATGGCAGTAAGGGGGAGGTCAGGAAGTAAAAACATCAGACTCGTTGTTTCAAGTCCACTTGATGGGTTAGGTAATACCAACATCAGTTACTCTCATCTATCACAGGTAAGGTGTCACGGCGAGTCGAAACCCAGTGGGACTGAAACTGGAGTCCACATAAAGGTCTTTCAGAAGTGAAATTCAGCATTCCCACTGCTGCTTGACAAAATCGAGAGTTTTCTCACTTTGATAGATTTCAGGACACTTAAGATATTGTTGGTGGTGCCATTTATTTATGCATTTCCACTTCTTTCAAGGGTGTTTTTCACTTCAAAGGAATGACTGATTTCCATTGAGTAAATTTGCTTTTCATCATATTTAATGTACTGAATGTGGGCGTGAGTAAAACATCTAGGTTAAATGTTTGAGTGTTTATGCAGTGCACTAAAGCTGAACGCATATAGATAACACAGATGCATTATTGGCCTCCAACTTATCAGAAGAAATGAAATTGATTAAAATGTTGGTGAATGCCAGGATTGTTCGTGTACTGTAAGTGCCAACATCTTGTAAAACATTTCCTTACTGCCAGTTGGCCCAGGCTGGGCATTCGTTCATACAGGACTGGTGCTCGTTTAGAATCAAATAAAGTTGCTACACCGCTTTCTGCATTGACATAACACTGAGGGAATTTGAAACATGGCTTCATTCATTATTATATATTCGTTTTTATAAGTTAGTTTGTAAGAACCATAGTATCTCTTAATTTGACCTCCATGCTGTGACATTAATGTCTCTCAGATTTTGTCCTGAATATATACAGTATATATATATATATATATATATATATATATATGATGCAGTATTTACTTTAAGGTATGCAGTGAAAGAGAAATATCAAGGCCTATTTAAGAATCAAGAGAATTATAATTAGTGAAATATTTTAACTGTGAGTTAAATCTGCAAAGGCTTCCATTGGATCAGCAAATGTGTAAAGCAAATCTGTTATTCATGTCATATTGAGGGTCCCTAGACAGCCATTACTAACCCAATATCCTGTTTGAGAGTGAGCCCCTGCTCCAGCTTGTTGGTCTTGGCCATTCACCAAAGCGTGAAAGTATGAAAATTGTCCAGTCATGGCCTGGAGCGCTCAAAAACCACCAATGTACTGTGGCCCTGCACATGTGTTTCAAAAAGGCCTGTTAAGATAGCACACCACAACACTCGCAAATATTTGCCATGCTACATATTTCGACGGGCCGAGCAGCCATGCCAGGGTGCAGATAAACAGCACTGACTTCCTCCAGGCATTTTTATCAGGCCTTTCTTTTTTTTATTCCAAACGTGTCAAACCCCTGTGGGGGACGGCTAGGCCCAAAATAGCCCTGACATGTTGCAGCGCGGACGTGAAAACAAAAGCCATGACGGCAGCTCTCACTCAGCAGGGGCCTGTGAGGGGTCCAAGATGTCCTCTGCTGAGAGAGACTTCCAGCCACACATTCTGACATCACACCAAATAGCTCAACACAAACAATGGCCAGAGTTCCCATGTTTCTGTTCCTGGAGAGCAGAAATCAAACACAATGGGTTTGAAATTGTATTAGAGTTAAATTTACATCCTAATACTTTTTTTTCCAGCAATTTTTATATACAGTCTAACATATCTAATACTTAAACATAACTTCACAAAATAATATACATTCCTTAAAACTAATTAAAGAAGAATTAAGAGTGAGAGTTTGTGGCTTCAATAATAATGCTAACAACGTAGTAGTAATAATATATCTGCTGATTTTAGCATGAACTGTTAAAGATATCACATTCTTGATTACACATACCCTATGCAATTAGAAGATTTGACCTTGACTTGTGTTAATTATACATGGCAGAAGATGTGTGTGTATGCGTGTGTCATTTTATTTATGTCTGAATCAAGGTGAAAGTTAGCAATTGCATTTTAGTCTACTAACGTATAAAACAATCACTAGAGAGAGTGCTAAATTTTTTCCAGTCTATAGTAACTGATAATTTGATGTGCCTTTGGTACAAATGTGTATTGTCATCATTACAAAAATGATATACATTTATTTGAATGAGGTTAGGTATGGGTAGAGGTACAAGTTGAGGTCAGCAATATTAGCAATCACACGTGAACAGGCTACTATGGTATAAAATAACCTCTTCTTCTTTACTAGAGATATCATGAAAGTAGAAAGGTGTATAAATGTGAAATTTGTATACATCAAATAAATTCCTTAGAAATGCATGCACACCCAAGACGGTTATTCTTCGACTATTTAATTGCACACACGTGTTGCTTTAGCCCCCTCCATTGGTTATAACTGGTAAATGGTCCTTTCTGTTTACTGTATTTTGTACAGTTAAAACAATTAATAATAACAATTCCTTTGCTCTTCCAAACTATCACTTGAACTGTCTGAACTGTGTTGACACTGTTCATGTGCAGTTTACATATCTATCAATTCTTGAAGCAAAAATTGTTGAAGGAAATATATGGCAGCAAAAGGGAACACTGAAACTACTTACAAGTGCACACAACCCTGACCAGGAGAAAGCACTTACTGAAGATGAATGAATGAAAATCCATAAGTTTTTAGGCTGGCTAAGTGAATACTGTATATTTGCTTTTAGCAAAAATTTATTTCGAGGCCACACATTATTGCTTTCTCAGTTCAAAAGGATACTTGATAAAACGTTTAGGGCAGCTCCTCGTTAGTATAGTGGACAGTATCTCCGCCTGTCACGTGGGGGCCAGTCGTGTATAGCTTCCAATAGCAGCCAGTCGTGTATAGCAGCCAATCAAATTGAAGCTTTTCTACTGCTGTACCAGGTGCTGAAATGATGTCACAGCCAATCAGATTTTTTTCATATTTTATTTTAATGTTTGTCCGGACCGGGGTTCGAATCCCACTCAGTGTGACTTTGAAATATTGTTTCACACTAACTTGTGCATTATAAGCACAAAGACTGACATGTACCACACAATTCTGAAATAATAACAATACATTAATATTGCAATGTGGTTTAAAATGTTTTCTGTGTTTGATGGCCAACATATTATTATTATTAATTGATCATCGGTTGAGTTCGCTCACTGCTGCTGAGGCCCCATATGGATGGCCTGAAGAACTGTTTGGATTGCTGGGGATGGTGCCACCTGGGGGCCGTGGAGATNTTGTGTAAAGCTGCTTTGAGACAATGACCTTTGTAAAAAAGCGCTATACAAATAAAAATGAATTGAATTGAATTCATCAAATGTGCAACACAGAATAAATCTCTGACCACTATGTCTACACTGACCCATTATAAATATCACAGCAGTTTATACTGTTATTACTTTTTAATTTTACAGAATGTGAAATAATACATTAGTAAAAATAAAAAAGTAATAGTATAAAACTCTTAAGTTGTATTTGCAATGCACATGAGAATTTTAAACAAGGTTTT
>CM074956.1:7949747-7960042 GCA_037577455.1 Pangasius macronema
CTCCTCAGTTGGCTCCTGAAGGAGATGTCCCAGTGGACCACAACCTTAACTGTTCCTGGGAAAAACACAACTTTTTTTGTGCATGATGGCCTGTAAGACAGAAAAAGCAGTATTTATTCGATGTTACTATGTCTATTTTAAAATAAAACATTAGAATAACCACATTCAATGTGTTTTCTGGAATGCAACTGTACACTTTGTTTTCTGACATTCAAAAAACATTTCACATAAACACAGTTATAATATACATAAATAAAAAAAAAAGTCATGGAAATTCATAGTTTAGCTATTAAATCATCCAGCTGTGCGTTAGAGAGCAAACACTGCAACAGGGCTGAAACTAATGTGATTTTAGAATAGTATAATAGATGTAAACTGATAAACATTACAAATTTTAAAGTTTTGTAAAACTCCCTCATGTTAATCTGATTTGGAAATGAATGGGAATCGGTTTAGATTCGATTCCCGGCCAATGCACTGGCCAAAGGTTTATGGACACCTCACCATTGCACTCATATGTGTTCCTTCTCCAAACTGATGCCAAAAAGTTTGAAACACACAACTGTACAGAATGTATTTATATGCTTTGGCATTACAATTTCCCTTCACTGAAACTAAAGGGGACAAAACCTGTCCCAGCATGACACTGTGCACAAATAGACATGGTGTACCAAGGCTGATGTGGAAGAACTTGAGTATTCTGTACAGAGACTTGACCTCAACCCCACCTTTAGGGTGAACTGGAACACCGACTACACCTCAGACCTCCTCACCCAACATCAGAGCCTGACCTCACTAAAGCTCTTGTGGCTGAATGAGCACAAATTCCCACAGCCATGCCCCAAAATCTAGTGGAAAGCCTTTGCAGAAGAGTGGAGGCTGTTGTAGCAGCAAAACAGCTCAATATTAATGCCCATGGTTTTGGTATGAGATGCTCATTACTCAGGTATCCACATGCTTTTGGTCATATGGTGTATGTGTGCTGTGATGTGACAAAGTGATGGGAACAGCAGAATATGGAAACCCATCACCGAAGTAAAGAACAAGAGCTTCAAAACATATAGACACAATAGGTGTATTTACATACACAATAATAATTTGATCATCATTGGATTTCAGCTGTTATCTGATTATTCAAGTGATATCTTAAATTGGAGCAACTGATTTCATGAAATCTAATAGTTTCCTGAATTTTAGAACTGAATTTTAGTAATTGGATTCTTCTTCTTCTTNATGTCCAACATTCTCCTACCAATATAATTTTAGTAATTGGATTACTAAGGACATATCTACAATTTGTTGTTGTTGTTTCTACATATGTATATGTGCAGAAAATTGGAGTGGAGAAAAGGTTTGTCTCCTCTAAGTCTTCTGTGCTCCAAACCAGCCAACAAGAAGTACAACATAATGCATTAAAATTTGAATTGTGTATGTTAAGAAAATGACATGATGAGGTGTTTATTAACACAGCGCAACTACCCAGTCAATCCATACATTTAACACCTTACAAGCTGCTTGATGTTTTATCTTAAATTAGAAAAAAAGTGATTATTGTGGGGAAAATAAACTACAGGCTTCACTAGCAGAAGCAGGTAGATATGCCCTTCACTGTGTTCTTTGCTGAATCTTAAATGNCCTGGTCCTGGAGTACCACCGTCCTGAACCTATAATTTCTGGAGGCTTCACCATGTTGTAGAGCTGTTCGTTTTGCTGTTGAGCTGTTCAGCTGAGGTACTTGTTCTTCATTAAGTGCACATCAAACAAGAACAGTTGCAGTTGAATGTAGTACTGGCTTTTGTGTGTGTGTGTGTGTGTGTGTGTGTGTGTGTGTGGCAAATAACCCCAGACACTCTAGAAACTGTTGTGCGTGAAAATTCCAGGAGATTTGAAATACTCAGACCAGCCCATCTGGTACCAACATCCATGCCACGGTTAAAGTCACAGAGATCACACTTTTTCCCCATTCTGATGTTTGATGTGAACATTAACTGATGCTATCTGCATGATTTTATGCATTGTGCCGCTGCCACGATTGGCTGATTCAATAACTGCATGAATGTGCAGGTGTACAGGTGTTCCTAATAAAATGGATAGTGTGTGAGTGAATGTGTCTCTTTATATTACAGTACAGGATGGGGAGGCTCACTTATTAGTTTTCCTCTTACTCTAGCTGACCTACAGCTCATGAAAACAGGCCATTTATTCATTAATAAATAGGGTGATACCCCCGATGTACACTAAATGGCCAAAAGTTTATGGACACCTCACCATCACACTCATATGTGTTCCTTCCCCAAACTGTTGCCAAAAAGTTGGAAGCACACAACTGTACAGAATGTATTTATATGCTGTAGCATTACAAGTTCCAGTGAAGGGAAACCATAATGCTGTACAATCACTAGAGCTAAAGGGGCCAAAAACATGTCCCAGCATAACAATGTCCCTGTGCACAAAGCGAACTGATGTGGAAGAACTCAAGTGTCCTGCCCAGAGCCCTGACCTCAACTGCACTGAACACCTTTGGGATGAACTGGAACACCAACTGAACGCCGGACCTCCTCACCGAACAGAACAGAGCCTGGCCAATTACTGAAGATGAATGAATGAATTTTCATTTATTTGAAAGGTTTTAAGAAGGCTATTTGATGAAATGAGAAAAGTCTATCTCTTTGCAGTAAGAGACTACTGTATATTTTCTTTGAGATTAGACTAGAAGTATCCTAAATAATGATGGTTTACGTCTTTTAGAAATTAACACCACAAAACAACAGTACAGCCTTAAAAATTATGAATGAAAATAACTTGGTAATGTGTGATCACTGAATTCTTTATGATATATCAAACACTACAAGAAAATGTAATAAAAGCCTGCACATAACAAAGCACATTGATCTGATTTGAGGGCATCAGACACCTTGCCTAGAGTCATGCATTTCTTTACATTTTCATGGCTTTAAATGCTATTACACCATTGTTTCTTGTCCTTTCCTTTGAAGGTATGGAGCATAACAATACAATAGAACAGAGGAGCAGATGTTTGGAGTGAGAGCTATGGTTTGGGGCTAGAGCTGCCTGTGAAAATGTGCAAATAGAAGCTCAGGATTGAGATAGACCGATGTTTTCATAGCTGTAATCATGCCCAGAGGAGTTGTCATAGGAAATGCATATAATGTTTTATGTGGGAATTGCCCTACATATTTAGAGAGAGAAAAAAACACATTATCTCTCACCCTGCAGACTGAAATGCAGGCAGCAACAGCACCTTAATGACTGCTTTTGCTCTGTCATGCTAATCTTCAAAGTCTTCTCGGTTCCTGGCTTTGCCTACACACTCTCACTCTCATTGCAGCTTTCCATGCTTATTCATGAGTCACAGTGCTATCTGAGCTAGAACAAAAGAAAGACATTTTGCATTAGGCTACTGATAAATTGATTTGTAAGCCAATTTCTATAAATAAACATGATGTGTTTTCTTCTGCCAAGTGTGTTCTAAATGAAATGTGTTTTACATCAGTTTGATGGAATTCTAACTTTTACTGAAAAGCAGTGACATAGAAAGCAAACATCAGGTAAGGTAAAATCATGATGCAAATTAAAGCAGATGTACCTTTGTGTTGTGCTGCTGTGTGCTCTTCTAGTGCCATCCACTGCCAAAACATAGCTACTACAGATAACATTTGTACTCTGTGTGTGAGTGTGTGTGTGTGTTGCTCTGGAATGGACTGGTGGGGCATCTAGAATGTGTACTCATACACTGTGCCTGGTGTTCCCAGGACTGATCAGGATCTGGATCCACTATGACCCTGACCACGATAAAGTAGTTAATTAAAGGTGCAGTAGTTGATCTGTTTTTATTACATCTACTTACTTACTTGTACAAATAACCTGGAAGATATCTAGAACATGGTTAAAAATAAATAAATAAATAAATAAAACAGCAAAAGTTTATTAAGTCGTTAAGAAAACCTGTTTGGAAAACTGGCTTCTGGTCTGGAATGCTTGTTTGTGTTTGGATGAACCTCCTGTCAGTCATTTTATAGAAACTATACGGGCCACCTAAGATCCTGGCAATGGAGCTTCGTCAACATGGGCCGAAATTATTCAAATGTTGAACCCTGCACCTGCTAAATGCTATAAATAATAAAAATGCATTTATATAACATTTTTTTTCCCCTGTGTATCTTGTACTCCTTACTGAAATCTTCCCACTGTATACTCCAAACAGTGAGTGATAAAGCCAAAAGACCATAAGATGGCTGAATAATTAAAGACAATAAAATGGTATAATGAATTGAGTCTAATCAAAAGCAGTGGACAATAAATGCATCTTCAGTTTCTTTTAAAAGGTCCTGAGCATTGGATGATTTAAAATTTTCAAATTTTTTTTGCAACTGGGCATCTCCGGATGCAAAAACTGTTAGACCACTGCAGTACTATAATACTATCAGAATACCAACTTATAATAAAATTACCACCTGATCTGCATGTAAGGGGCACAAATACTTATTACTTACACCAGTCATAGGCCTGTTTATTCAGTATGCACACTGACAAGATTTATACTCTAAGACACTATTTGTTTTTATAGTGAGGGACCGAAGGTATAACGACACAAAATGTAATAAATATGGACTTTTTAAGATGATGTAAGGCTCCAGTGTTGTATTTACAGAATGACAAAATTTAAACACAAGGTTCCACAGTTGAACAAGGAACTGAGGAATGATAGTTTATACAGAATGTGTGTGAAGTTTTGCAGAAATAAAAACCTAGAAATAAAAAGAATACCAAAAAGTTGGAAATGTCTTGGCATGACTATCTTGATCTCTCATCGGGAGAAGGCAGAGTATGACATCTGGCAGACATATCAGGAAAATTGTGGACTATTACAATAGAGAAGACTCAAAAGCTGCACAGTGGAATGGTTATAAAGGCAAAGAGCAGGACTGCAATTCATTTATTCATGTATACACATTGAGAAAATGAAAGGCAGACCTTTAAACTTATATTTTAACTGATTTTGCTGTCAATGCCTTGACATGTGTTGTTTGGCTGGAGTTGTTTCCTGTGATAATGAAGTAACATCAGTGAAACCTGGCACAAAGTCTTGCTGATATAAAATACATTGTGTCTTCTTTATCTATATAGAAATGAAATATTTAATATAACCCAAAAAAAAAAAAACTTTTTAATTAGTGATGTTTTAGTGATGTAGTGCAAAGAGCTTGTTTGTAAGTATACAGTGTCCCAAAAGTCTCCATATACAGGGGACCACGTACGCCTGGGATGAGCGTTCGTCAGTGGATGTTTACAGACGTCCACTTCTCAGTTGGTCTTTTTGAATTTGTTAATAAGTTTAGCGACAGTGTTGTGCGATGTGCTTGCCATGTTTCCTGTTAAAGTCTTTTTAGGAGACTTTTGGGACACAATTAAAGGAGAAAGGTAGAAACCAGTGATAACACTATTAGATGTGATGAGAGAAGAAGAGAAAGAACAAGTTTGGATTAGAATTTAGTTTTAGGCTTCAGGTTTAGAATGTGGTTTTAGCTTTAAGGTGTAGGATCCACTCCATCAGATCTGCTCATGCACTGACTCTCTCACAGTGCCTGAGTTTTAAACTTTGAACCAGGTTAAAATGTGGCAAGAAGAAGGCCAGGAAGTGAGCACAGAGAGCAACACACAGAGTAACTAAGTGATGTGTGCATCCACCTGTGAGAAGAAGGAGCAGAAAGACTGGAGTGGCCCTGAGCAACAGGCTCATTAATGCAAACACTGGGTTACTATGGAGCTAAAGGGGGCACTATGAGTTTGTATGGACTTCACACTATAGTCTCTGATCAGCGCCACAGCAAACATGGACGAGTCTCCAGCTGCAGAAAAAAGATTCAGCTTTATAGAGGATTATGTACTAAAAACACTGAAACTGAAAAAGGACCGCTGGCAAAAATGCGTGGCCGTGGAGGAGCAGAAACAAGTCATCCAGGACTTTTTGGATAAACTCGACCACACTACGCTTGTTGTGTACCTGAATACCGCCGGACAGCTTGTACCTACTAATGAATTTACAGGGACTTCGAAGAATAAAGCTGTTTATTTCATTAAACAAAGCCAAACTGCCCTGTTCTTTGACACTATGAAGGCGGACTTGATGTACGGAGACATGTCCTACTCGCCTCTGGAGCAGTTCTCAGCCTTAGTAGAAGAAGTGAGTAAAGTTTTGAAGTACGTACGCAGCGTCGCTGATTGTTCACGCGCCCTACGCTTTTTACGTAACGCACGTAAAGTTGCTCTTCGGCGACGCTTTGGATTGGATGAATCCCAAATTGCTGTACACTCGGTATAGAGGTTAGGTGTGCTTCAGAGGGTATAAAAATAATGATTTCACACGCTGTGTAGTGCACTTTGTGTCCGGCGGTGTGGAATTTGGGATTCAGCCATGTGTAGTAATGCTGTGGAAGAGATTTAAGGCTTAAGGTTTCTCACTTGTGCGTTTTACTGACTCCAAGAGAGTTCATTAACATTTATGAGAATTTTTCATCGCTGCCTGAGTCATTTAGTTTGTTAATTAAAGTAACTTTGCTTGTTTCATGTTTGTCATGTGTTATTTGATTTGATCCAGACTAGAATATCCAGCGCTGAAGTACATATCCGTCAGAAGAATAGATAGATAGATAGATAGATAGATAGATAGATAGATAGATAGATAGATAGATAGGGATCCTAACTAATAAGTATTTCTTCCCTCTGTTTGGCTGAAATATTTTTTCAATAATAATAATAATAATAATAATTATATAATCATAATAATAATAATAATAATCACCCGGTGAGCGGGTGAAGTCTAAAAGGCTAATCACGTGGTACACTGTGTGACGTCAGATTATTATAAATAAAAAAGTTACTGCTGTAACTGCAGCTTTAGTACTGATGCACAATGTATTTTTGTAGATTTGTATAAGGATTAAAAGTTTCACTGCTGTGATAAAACACCAGAGATTACACTTAAAAGAAAAATCTAAAATATTCCCTGCTTTGATGATTAGTATTAGTATTTACAAATTGTTAAGATAGAAATTAGCTGCATTCAAATGCTACAAGGTTGTAGGTTAGAGACCATCTCATTTAACTCATAATGATATAAAACCTTTATTACTTTACACAGTATGCTGTCTTTTAAGGCAAGCCATTACAGTTGAACAGGTTATATGGTAGTTTTTAATGATATATTTTTTTAAAGAATAGATATCACAATTAATCTTTGCCAGGAGATTGCTGATATTCTTTTACAAGCATTTTGCACTGAAATTTTGTTTAAGAATTAATATTTATTTATGTAAATGATGCTTTGTCTAATAAAATGTGTAAACATTTGTCTATTTAATACAACTGCAATTTTTTAAAGGATATAATGTAACAATAATCAACATTTTGGGAAATATCCTTCTAAATAGGTATAGGAATGAACATTCATGAACGCAGGCCATCTAGAAACTACAATTTTTTGGTTCTCAATATAGAAAAAAATGATTTTGAAAATGACCATGTGGTTTAAGTAAGTGTGGTTTTTAAGA
This sequence comes from Pangasius macronema, assembly GCA_037577455.1. NCBI lineage: Eukaryota > Metazoa > Chordata > Actinopteri > Siluriformes > Pangasiidae > Pangasius > Pangasius macronema. The sequence continues at coordinate 7,957,319 of CM074956.1, forward strand.
TTTATCAAAGAATTGACACATGAATCGGCACATATAGCAGGAAATACTTTCAGGGATATATGACATGATGTGATTTTACCAGTTAGGTAGAGCTTTAGCCTTCTTCAGAGTTGCTAGGTTTATGATAATGCATTGGTTATGATTGTAAAAAAACAATGATATTAACATTTTTATGTTGATTTTTGATATGTCTATTACTACATTTTACAGAAAATGAAGACATGTTATAGATGCAATTTATCCAAAAATCAAAAAAATGATTACTGTGAGCAAAATTGTTGTTTCTGCCTGTAGTGTCTTGCCTTAAATTGTCATATTTTGAATTAATCCTGGTTCTGCATTGACTGATGAATGACCACACTGAATGTCAGTATTGAATGTCTTCAGAGATTGTGCAGTTCTAAAGCATGAATCTGTAATGGTTTGTAGATTAAAAAGTGAATTCCCTATTTCTGTGACTGAGCTAAAGCTACACATAGTCCCCACCCCATTCATTGCATATATGTGCCTCTTTGGATACAAGCTGAGCACCACGTAAGCAATAACAAAACATGATTTTATTCTCAGTAAGTAAGTCTTATTGTATGCTTTATCTTTACTTCTTTACCCATTAAGGTTGTGGTTCCAGTGTTGCTTAACAAAGACAACCACTGCCAGTGGCCTCACGTCATGTCTCAGGACCTAATGCGACACATCCATGCCCTGAAATCCAGCGTGTTTGTGATGTCTGGACAAGTGAAAGGCAAAACTCTCCTTCCTCTTCCTGCAGGATCGGAGAGAATTGAACAAGCAGCTTTTGAAAGAGAAATGAGGTGCAAACATCAGTTGTATTTTAAAATGCACAATATTCATTAATTGCCACAGTTATCTATGGGATTGTTTAGACCTAACTGCTCAGTATAGTTTTATTTTGAACTTTTTAATTAGTTTCCTCAGGGTTGTACCTGCAGTGCATTGTTAATGGTTCACCTGTGGCCGATGACATTTCTTTATACACACCTCAGTGCAACATGACAGCAAAAAGCATCAACTATGACAGATCTTGGCTCAGTGAGAAACTCCCTTGAGGGCTATGTACAATCATCGAGAAACAATCTTTCTTTTTGTTTTGCTCTGTGACTTCAGTATGGCTTGTTCTGTCTGCATAGAAACTTTAACAGTGTCCACTCAATTGAAGCTGTCATATCAACAGCTATGAAAAGTGAAATCAATGACTGCATTAAAAGTACAATAGTTATCTGCCTTGAAGGCTTTCTTGGTTGAGATACTTTCATTCTTTACCTGACTGAATACATAAAGTAGATCTCAGTGTATCAGAATGCTTGTATGCTGTATTGAAAGATCTTTGGTCATGAGGCAAACACAAACAGTCCTGTTTCTTTTTAATGCCTCAGGGGAGATCTGGTGGATAAGAGTATCATCCACTCCATTGAATCCATGGTGATTGAGTGGAGTCATCAGATTCATGAGGTTCTCAAGAGAGACTCGTCTGAGCCTCTGCTGGAGGGCAAAAACCCCACGCCACATGCAGAGCTGAAATTTTGGAAGAGTAGGTCAGTGCAATGTGTTGTTATTACTTGAAGCCACATCTTTTTTTTTCTGTCATCACAATTTGTATTTATATTCTTTCTTTTGATTTATCACTAGATATGCCGACCTTGAATGTATACAAAACCAGTTTAAGTCACCCAAAGTGACCAAAATGGCAGAGCTCTTGGATGCAATGGAGAGTAGTTACTATCCTGCCTTTATAAACATGCTACAGCTTGTAAATGGAGGTAAAAGCCAAACCCTATCAAACCCTGTCATTCATTTCCAAAACTGCAAAACACTTTTACGCTCAATTTGTTTCTTAACGGCACAAACCCTATTGATGTTTATGCATTGTGTTTCTGTTATAAAGCTTTGGAAGAAGCAAGGGACATCAATATCTTCCTGAAGCCTCTGGAGCGACTTACAGACGATTTAGAGAACACAGATTTTAGCGAGGTGATAGGACGACTTGCACCCCTTATGCACACTGTGTGTCTAGTGTGGGCCAACTCCAAGTACTACAACACTCCAGCCAGAGTGATTGTGCTCCTGCAAGAGGTCTGCAACCTGCTCATTCAACAGGTGTGTTATTAAAATGCTGAGTGGAGCAGTTTGACTAAAAACATTGGGTGTAAGCTGTGATTAATAGGTTCATGCCAATAGGTTCATGCCAGGTGTTGATTTTTGTTCCATTAGACAGTAGCATTATTTGCTGAACTGTACTTTTAACCTCTGATCTCATACCATTCATAGATGAAGGGTGTTTTTTTATTCAAATTAACATATATGTTACCACATTAAGAGTTAGCAGTTTATTAGGTACACCTAGCTTGCACCAAGTGGTGTTTCAAAAATTTCTGGGACCTGTGTGAACATTTTGGGCTTTAGTGGCAGAATTGATTTTGTATCAATGGGCTCCTGTGTAAGCATTTCATATGGGTCATGCTTATATTGCTTTTCCAAATAAAGTATTTGTATGTGCATACTCTCACATCTTTAATTTTTCATAAACACTCTGGTACCTGGTGGAGAGTAGTGTTGTCAGCCAGTGTTAATTTTAACAAGAATTTTTAATTTCATTTTAGTTTTAGTCACTCACCAAAGGCTGGATTAATTAAAGTCACATTTTAGTCTTTCAGTTTTGTTTAGTTTTAGTTAAAATTTAGTCATTAGAAATCAGTTTTAGTCTGA
>CM074956.1:7960142-7973860 GCA_037577455.1 Pangasius macronema
TCACAAATTAGTCACGGAAAAAAGGGTCGTCAACGAAAAGTTTTCGTTTAAGTTTTCGTTGACAAAATTAACACTGTTGTCAGCACCTGTTTAATATAACCCAATGCTCCCATAGCAAAGCAGAAAACAAGCATGGCTACTAAGCAAATATTCACACACACACTGATTAGTTATTGCACCAAACCCTTAGCATTTTGCTAATGTAGTTATGATAGAGATTGTTCTTGAGGGACAAAGTACCAAAAGGACCAGATGTATATGTATTAAAAAACAAAGAATCTAATCTTGGCAGCATTGCCCTGTCCCTTCTCTTTACTCACATTTGGGCTTCATTTTTATATATCTATCATTGTGAAATGAGCTGGCAGGCTGCTGTACTATAAGAAACAAATAATGTACTTGTTTGTAACTCCATTCATTTGCCATCTTATCAGGTACACCTGCCATATTGATGCAATTTGTAGGTATACAATTACTGACTATTGCTCAATTTTTCAGCCCTTCTAACCTGTCAATTATTGGAAATTGCCTCTGGTGCATAGGGTAGAGGGTAGCTAGGAGATAAGCTGAGGACAGCTTAAAGAGATAGTAATTGTATATTTTACAAACTCCCCCTCTCAGACCAAGTCTAGGTTCCCAGCACAGTGAGCACTACTTGCTATTGTTCTTCATGTACTTTTATTTAAGTTTTGACATATGCCTTTTTTTCTGGTTTTGGTCTGGTCTCTGCCCCTGTCTTGTCATTGGTTGATTACCCCTTTGTGTTCACCAGTTCTATGTTGAGCCCTTAATTCACTATTAATGCCCTGTAGTTTCTAATTCTCATCGTGAAGTCTTGCCAAGTGTGTAATACAGTTCTGAGCATTGTTTCTCTGTGTATTGTTTCTGGTTTTCCAACTCTTGTATTATTTTTTGTAAATATGAATTATCCCGGGTCTTGTGTTCCACTAAAGAGTTTCGCAATAATTCTTGGATTTCCCAGTAAAATACTATCCTGAGTTTACTCGCTTGTGTCTTGCCTCGAACTGCATATTACAGTATACCTACAAAGTGACCTATAGGGAAGGTGTACCTGATAAAATGGCCAATTAACGTAAGTAAAGCATACTGCAAATGGCAACTCAGTGTAACTTAGATGTTTTATGCTGATTTTGTAAAGATAAATCCTCTTTTCCACTTCTTGGTACCTTGTGTGAAGGCTCGGAGCCATCTCAATCCAGAGGACATTCTGAAAAGTGATGTGGTGGAGAGTCTTTCACGCATGGAAAGTACTCTGGATGTGCTTACACACTTCAAGGAAATCTTCAATGACAAAAGAAACAGCTTGTCTCAGTACCAGAGAAATGGGATGGAAGTAAAGCCGTGGGACTTCTCGCCTTCCATGGTGTTTGCTGGACTGGATCGTTTCATAGAGCGACTAAAGTTGATTGAGGTGAGTGGAGGCTTATTTGTGTAAGGGCATACGATATGGAATACAATGTGGTTCCTTGTTGTTTAACTGCTTTGTAGCAATTGTACCAATTTTTTAAATCTCTTCTAGACTTTACTGTTGACTCTGGTTGATATGATGAAACTGGAAAAGGTGGAATTCGGAGGCGTTCGTGGACGAGCTCTTAGTCAGCAGGTTGTGTGGCTACATAAGGAGTTCCTGGAAAGATACAAAATGTTCACAGAGAAGTCTTATGACTGCCTTGATGTTTGCAATGCGGTACGTAGGCCAAATATATTAAACTGATACAGACGCAAGTATTTGCCCAGAGTATGCCTTACTAAATGAAGGTGTCTTCCAGGAGTTTGAGGCAGATTTTGCCGAGTTTGAATGTAATGTGAAAGACACAGATCTACGCCTTGGTGCAATTTTTTGTCAGGCATTTGATGATGCTTCAGGGCTTGAGCAGGCCTTCAAGGTGAGTGATAGGTAAACATTGGCAGTTTTTGTAGCTCAGATTACATACTAATTCAGAAAGTCTACAGTGACTTATTGGTTGCTTATGAATTTCAAATGTCTGCTTCACATGAGCCATACATCACACAAATGAGTTTATCAGTATCTGATTTCTCTTTGGATTGTATCGCATTGCCATACATGTCGTGGGTGTCTTTACTTCGCAGGTTTTGGACATGTTTGGCAGTCTGCTCGAACGTCCTCTGATAGCAGCTGATGCTCAGAAGAGATACCCTGAGCTGGTCAAAATGTTTGACGCAGAGCTCGACTGCTGCAAGGCACTCTACAAAAAACACACACAGGCTGAGGAGCAGCTGGGTGAGATGAAAAGAAAACACGAAGCATATATATATATATATATATATATATATATATATATATATATATAAATATATTATGAAATATTGGTAACAGATCCTATGAATCCTGTGTTCATAACACATTTATGATGCATTTTTATGTTATATAGCATTCATATACCATATAATAAGTGATTTTTTTTTTTTACTTTTTAAATGGAAATACATAACACTTTGCAAAACACTGTCAGTGCCAATCACAGTTAGTATATCAGAGCCTGTGTGTTATGTAAGAAGTAAAACACAACATGGTGTGCTTTTATAGGAAAATGGTCAATGATGGGGTGGTGTGATGTAAAGCAGCGAGCTTTTATCACCCAAGAGTTGATTATTTTCCTATAACGGCACATCCTGAAGTGTTTAATTTCTCCTATTAACTCTGTTTCATTCTCACTTTGCTTACTGGAAGCCTAGGGTATAAATACAATCCAAACACTACATTTAACAAGAAATTTCTATTTATTTGGACATTTTCAGAGCATCCTTCCACTTTAAAGTGTGATTTGTTGCTGCAGAATTGTAGGAAAAATATTTTCTACACAGATTTTCCTGCCGTTACTTCATCTACAAAAATATGACCATAACAGCTATCTAACATCATCTTCCTGTAGCCATGCATGCAGGAAGTGGTGAATACTGGACGAGGGTTTAAGTGTATTGAGAAAATGTTTAGGTTTAGGGGATATACTCTTTTTTTTTGTTTGTTTTCACTCTGGAACAATTTAGAATGATTTTGTTTGCATTTTTGATTATGTTTAATGATAAAAGCTTTGTTTTTTGTTTTTGTTCGGGTAACGTTTCTAATCCCTGCTGCCAACAATTTAAATTTAGAGTTATTAAAAAACCACACACTTTTTCACAGTTTAGAGTTACATTTAATGTTGTGGAACGCCGTGTTATCATTTACATTATAGCAGTCGTTACTTCACCAGTCCCTGTTTTCTCTCACCTTCCTTAGTCTCACCAACTCTTTCTTGAAGTTCATAAGACAGAAAAAAAACACACTTTGAAACATTACTGAGAACCCGCAAAGTACAAACTCCTCCGTCCTGAAAACTTGCCAGTGATGGAAAACTTAAAGGAACAGTTTTATCTCTGTTGCGAATTGCTAAAACTGGAGACTCCTTCAATAAATATCTGCCAGCTGCGAACAAATATATGTTTTTTGTTTTGTTAAATATCAACACCTTTTTATTTTGTTTATTATGACGCTTAGATTCTGTGCAGCATCCACAATACAAGTCCCTGTGAATTAGATGTTACTACAGAAATATTAACGTATTAGAATGAGCATGTTAATATAAACCTGTGATTTGCTTGGCAGCTATCGCTATTGTTAGAGCTGCTGTTATAGAAAATGAATCAACACCTTCTGATCAATCAGATTTAAGAATTCAACAACACTGTGGTAATTACAACATGAGTGTCTACAGTGTCTTATGAACAGTTCTAAAAATGCATTATGTAATCTGATATTGTGCATTCATGCTGTACAAAAGTGCATGTAAATAAATGTGCTTATGAGCAATTGAACACAGTGTTCAGAGAGTGTATTAAGGTGTTACGTATGTGTTATGGTTTTTGAAAATTTCCCCACAATATGTATGCTAGGTTACACCCCGGTCAATAGGAACATGCCAGTGGTAACAGGTGGATTGCATTGGGTCCGGGAATTACAAGAACGAATCCAGATCCCGTACAACAACTTCCGGTACATCAGCCATCCGTGAGTGTTTGTGGTATGTTTTTACATTTTCCAGCTAGTCTTGATGTCAGTCATCTAAGATGTAATGCATTGTACAGTTCCTAGTGATGACATCATAGTTCTGTCTTATCAGAGTTATTTTTTATGTAACTAGATGTATGGAATCAGCGGATGGAGAAAAAGTCATGCAGAAATATGAGGATATGATGCTGCTGCTTAAACGGTGAGTCACTAACATCCTTTCCTCCAAAATGAAAGGTAATTATAATGGCAGCTGCAGCTTGCCTCCTTCAGCTTATGTTTCATGTTTTTCCAATTATTGCTTGCATTGTCATTACTCTCTGGGTTTTTTCCCCTCTTGCCTTAATGTTTTGTCTGTTAATGTTTTGTTTTGTCTACAAGCAAGGTATTGAGTAGTACATTCTTCAGAACTGTTCTTATTTTTTATCAGTCGCATCCCTGTTTGCTGTGGTGACATCATCTTAGTACGGAGGCCTTTATAATAGATAATGAACTCCATTTTATTGCAAGGTAGACATGATGTTGTTTTGTAAGGCCTGTAGCATATGTGCAACAATAAAAATACAGAGGAACCAAACAGAGACATCCAGTCCCTAGCATGATTTATTTGCTCATTTGGAAAGCCAGTATTTATAGGTTATTACACAGCAGTCTCATTTTCTCAAGCTCCCTCCATTCTCTCAGCCTCTGTATTGTGCCGAAAGAACAATAGCTCTGTCAAGCGGCTCTAACAAATCTGTCTGGGTAGCACATAGCTGGAGTTGTAGCACACATTTCCATGAACATGTGTGCACTTTAGTATATACATTTGTTTTCATGCACTGTGTGTGTGTGTGAGTTCGTATGTGTATCATTGCATGGATTAAAACCAAATGATGAATTACCCTGTGGCACAGACCTGATAGTAATCGCTAGCATTACGCAAGCAATCTAGTTAGAGCTATTATGGGCATCTCTAGTTATTACTTCTTGACACAGCAGCTTATGATTTATGTGTAGCATGGAGCTATTTGATTTCTCGGGACTCTGTGCTGCAACCGCAATAAGACAATTAAGCCACCATGCACTGTGCAGAATTCCAATGAAGACCAGAGAGCAAAGGCTCTCACAATAAGCTTATAAAGAGATTACTTTAGCAGTCGGGACCAGACACATCCTCCTTTTCCTATTTTGTGATAAATGGATCTTGTTTTATGCTGTCTTTTTGTATTTCAACCACTGCAATCAGTTCTGTAGTACTTAAATGTTTGTCAAACAGTGCGCTTCTCACAGGGGAAGAGATTTCTTCGAGAGGATCTCTGCGGATCTAATAAATGCAACGCATGGGAATTTGACAACTGGACTAACAATGAATTTTCTGACTCCTTAAAAAAGCAATAACACTTTGTTCTTCATGTACTGTATTTACTTCTAGGTATTCCTCTAAGCTTTATAACAGATGGACTGAATCAGTGGGTGAAAAATCTCAATATAATCTCAACCAGCCCCTGATATCCAGAGACCCAGTGTCTAAACTTATCACTGTCAACTTCAACCCACAGGTAATGACTGCTAATAGTCATGTCTACGTGCAGTATTTCAGATGTATGCACAGTGCATCACAGAGCTAATATTTTCAAATCAAAATAATCAAAAAACAAACCAAGTACGTGTTTTGGAAAGGAAAATTTTAGGTTAACTCTTTGTCTATCTGTGCAAGGGAATTTATTGTTTTGTGCTTAGTTTGAATTTGCTTTACAGTTATTGACTAGACCACTGTAACACTTGTAGGAGCCAGCATTATTCTCTAGTCTTTCCAGTTATAAATCAGAGTACAGAACCTCCAAATACTTTGTATAGTCACACCTTCAGCTGTTTGCTTTTTTGGAAACAGACTCTGGGTAAGAATCACTAGTTCTAATGTAACTGATCTATTACTTATTTACAATAAGAAACTGTTATTTTGCTTCCAGCATTTGATAGGTCATTTCTCTTTGTGATTCCACAGGGTGCCTATGATGACCTCTAAAATTTGAAACCATTAATCCTTTTACCAGATTAATTTGCTGGTCTTTATACCAATTCAGAAGTAGAGGTGTAGCACAGTGTCACTATCTGTATCTGTAACTGTTCGCTGCTCCCAGTATCAATGTTTGTAAATTTGGCGTTTAACTTGACGTGGTTGTGGCCTAAACTGGAAGGCTTTTATTTATTTATTTAATTTTTTTTACATTTGCTAATGAATTTATTTGGCTCTATTTCCTCCAAATATAGATCTAAACAAACTAGTAGCCTGTTTTAAACCACCACAACCCTGACCAGGCAGTTAAAAGAATAAATGAATAAACACTGTAAATGCATTGTTTATGTTCACTTTAATGAATGTGCTATTTTTTTTGTCCCATGAGCTTCATATCTGTCTGTTTTTTTACTCCCACAAGCTTCAAATCTCAGTGCTTGCTTACGCCCACAAACATCATATCTGTCCGCTTGCTCGCACCCACGTGAAAATGAAAACGCTCACACTGGCTTGACTTTCCTGCTGCTTCCCATAGGATCCTGTTCCCAATGCACACCTCTAGACTCAACCAGATGCGATGTGAACCTTTCTGGCAAAAAAAAAAAGTGCCTCTGTTTAGAACACATTATTTATTCAGGAACCTTTTAAAATTGTTGCTTTAAAGCATTCGACAATCTTGGCTTACATTCTACCATCCCTCCATAACTCATCACATATTACCCCTCATGTCACTAGTCTATACAATCATTCTTTCTTTTTGCTTTGCTTATATTATTCTGAAATGTTCATTAATATGTTTGACTGATAATTTCACTCTTTGACAGAACTGCCCTTATCTTCACACACATCCTACATTTTTCACTTGTAAAAGTGAAGATGTGTAGGACTCTATGGTTTTATAACAGCAATGTTATAGAAACGGTACCTTTCGACTTTGCTCTCTAGTTGGTGTCAGTGCTACGAGAGGTAAAGTACCTGGAGGCCAGCCAAGACAAGGATATTCCGGAGCTCGCTGCTGATATTTACTCCAAAAAGGAGCTGCTCTGGCAGTATATAGCTAACCTGGAACTCATGACTGGCTGGTACAACAAAGTGATGGGGACGGTGCTGGAGGTGGAGTTCCCTCTGATCCAGAATCAGCTGAAAGACATTGACATCAAACTGAAGGATGCTGAAGACACCATTAACTGGACATGCAAAGGTATAGTATATTAATACCAAGAATACAGAGTAAATAAAATAATGACTATGATATATATCAGATTTTCTAAGCTGTTTAGTCCTTAATAATTCACAGTACTCTTAACTACTTGAAAAGCCTCTTCTTTTTTTTTTTTTAGAAGATTCAAAAACAGTCTTTATTATCACATAGTAGCCCAAATCCTTTAACCAAAGAGTCACTGTGTCTTTGTCATTGTTATGATACAGCAATTAGTTGTTTTCTTTAAAAGACGGCTTCATTTTGTGTACCCTCAGTATACAGCATCCGTGAAAGTCATTAAAAACCTGCTAGCTTATTCTGTTATATTAATAACTTCAGTCATGACCATAGCTCATGTGTTACTGCTAGGAATCTGGGAGTACATCCAAGATGTGCGTGAGGCAGTACATGATCTTGAAAAGCGACTTCAGAGGACAAAAGACAACGTGGAAGAGATCCAGAGCATCATGAAGAATTGGACTCATCCCATATTTGAGAGGAAGGACGGAAAGAAAGACACTCTACTCAACTTGGAGGACAAGCAAGAGCGCTTGGAGAAAGCCTATGGCCAGATCCGTACCTCTGGGGCCAAGCTCCATTTCTTACTGAAGGTCAGTGATGGAGTAATTTCATAAAATAAGATGGTGGATATCTAGAATTTATATAAATTTTTGAATTCTTTTATAAATTTAGGATAACTTAACACTGTTCCAAGTGGATCCCTCATCAGCTGAATGGAAGTCCTATGTGGAGTACATTGATGAAATGGTTATTGATGGCTTCTTCAATGGCATTGAAAGCTCCCTCAAATTCTTTTTGGACAATACTGGTATGCTTGGTTTTTCTTACTAAAATGTATAAATTAAATAAATTTCAATATTCTTCCTTACTCTGTAATACTCTTTATTAAATTTCTTTAATGGCCTACAGCAGATGATACACCTGGCTTGGCTCCACTTTTTGAAGTCCATCTAAATCTAGAGGTTCCTGATATAGTCTTCTATCCATCCCTTGAGTTTGGGGTCGCTGATGGCTTCTATGACCTAGTGGAGGCTCTCATCAATGATGTCTACAGGATCTCCTCGCTGGTACCACGACTGGCTGAGTGTAACAGCTTTCCACATTACCAGGTACTGCCTTTTCTTTAATAATTCACTTCATCTGTCCTATAACACATTTTGTGGTGGGTATATGTTATAGGGAAGGTGTGACTGTATTTAACAAAACTATTATTATCATACTATGTTAGATGTGGATGCTGTATTTCAGCGAATCAAACCGAGCAGTCTAAAATTTTTCATAAGAACCAATCAGCGAGTGGAAAAACCTGGCTGTTGCTTAGCCCGTAGCCAACCACATGCATTTATGAAAATCATTTAGAGGATGGCAAAGAATCCTGTCAAGTCTACTCTCGGGAAATAATGACATTGTTCAACAATGAATGTTTAAAGATGTGTTACAGAGGAGTAGGAGTTTACGCTCTGCTTCAAGTTCAAACAACTGTTCATGATGCTAATCACATGAATTGTTAACATGCTAATATGAAGTGCCAGTGTGAAACAAAACATAACCACTTTAAACTGATGTGCATATTTATAGCCATGAACTAATCACTAATGGTTAAAGATTAAAAGGTAACTGTTTTCCCCACTCGGTCATGTTATTTGCATATCTGAAACTTTATTAGCAAAGATTTTTTCAAGCTGGACCTATAGAAATTTTTGTTGAATGCTCTGCTATAGATCTGATCCAGGTTCTAAGTAATTCACTAGAGCTTCTCTCTAAAACATGGGCGATGTCTACAGGCTGATATGGAGGACATGGCAGATCTTGCAGACATACGCCAGCTTCTAATGGACCGAGTGCAGAGGGTCATGGTAAAATGTTGTGAGCACCGTAATGTGTTTGAACGCTATGGCTACCTCTACATTGATGACCAGAAGGAGTTTATGCGGCAGTTCTTGCTCTATGGCCACGTCCTCACGAGCGAGGAGATCGAGGCACATGCAGAGAACGGTGTACCTGAAAACCCCCCGACCCTGGAGCGCTTCCGTGAGCAAGTGGATTCTTATGAGAGTGTGTATGAAGAAGTGCAGAAGTTAGAGCCTGTCTGCGTGTTTGAAGGCTGGATGAGAGTGGATGCACGTGCCTTTAAAAGTGCTCTACTAAATATTATAAAAAAGTGGAGCCTTATGTTCAAACAGCATCTTATCGACCATGTGACACACAGGTAGCTTACTGTGACAGAAATTATTATTTGAAATAATAATATAAGCTGATGCAGGAGTAAATGTGGTTAAATAGCCTGCTGAGAAAAAAAGTGATGTAATGATTGAATAACTTTCACTCCCCTTTGGTGCCTTTTTTCTTTCCCTCTACAGTTTGTCAGATCTAGAAGAGTTTATTAAGGTAACTGAGACTGGCCTTAGCAGGAAAGTGGATGAAGGAGACTATGCTGGCCTGGTGGAGATTATGGGTCACTTGATGGCAGTGAAAGAGAGACAGAGTGCCACAGATGAAATGTTTGAGCCTCTGCAGCACACCATTGATCTGCTGAAGACATATGAGCAGGAACTTCCTGAAGTGGTGTATAAACAGCTAGAGGTAATTGTGTTCACAATAGGGCTAAACCGTCAATACTACCAAATAGCCATAAAGCTGTTACGGCTCGGGTGTTTCACTTTATAAATATAGAGACAGTACACTTCCAAAACTCACATAAGCAGGCAGTTGATTAAATACTTAATCAGAGGTGGTCTATATAGAGTAACATCCAGCTGCACCCAATAAAACACTACACAACTTGATGAAGTTCACTCAGAGTCTTGTTAATATGTAATAGGAGCTGCCAGAGAAGTGGACTAACATGAAGAAGCAAGCTGTAGTGATGAAGCAACATGTGGCTCCACTGCAGGCTAATGAGGTGGCTAACCTGCGTCGAAGGTGCGCTGCATTTGATGTACAGCAATACACTTTCAGGGAGCAGTTCCGCACCAAAGGACCTTTCAGGTAAACCTTGCAGGGCTTGAATATAAGTCCTCATATAATAGCCATCAATTGCTGAAGCATTGACAAAGTCATAAGTAGTAAATGACAGCCTGTTTCTGTTGTTCATGCTCAGTAAATCTGAATGTGAATGTGACCAACATGATCATCCTGTTTTTATTTACTTTAAGGTTTGACAGTGCAAACCCCTACCATATGCTAAACATGGCACACAAACAGATTCAGGAGAAAGAAGCAGTCATGACTGCACTCATCGAGTCAGCCAGCCTGTTTGAAGTCAATGTCCCTGACTACAAACAACTAAAGCAGTGCCGCAAAGAGGTGTCCATCCTTAAAGAGCTGTGGGACATGATAATGGCCATGAGGTTCAGTCTTGACTCCTGGCGTACCACGCCATGGAGGGACATCAATGTGGATGATATGGAGATGGAGTGCAAGCGCGTCTCCAAGGAGCTGCGGACTCTGGACAAAGAGGCACGAGCATGGGATGCTTTCAGTGGTCTGGAGGGCATTGTGAGAAATACACTGACATCTCTGCGCGCCGTAGCTGAGCTACAGAACCCAGCCATCCGACCCAGGCACTGGCAACAGCTAATGATGGCCACGGGAGTCCGATTCACTATGGACCGAGACACCACATTGGCTGATCTGCTGAACCTAAATTTGCACTGCTTTGAGGATGAGGTGAGGGCCATCGTGGACCGGGCTGTGAAAGAAATGGGCATGGAGAAGGTTCTGAGTGAGCTGGATGCCACTTGGACAGCAATGGAGTTTGGCTATGAGTCACACCCTCGCACCAGCGTCCCTCTGCTCAAAGCAGATGAGGAGCTTGTTGAGACACTTGAGGACAACCAGGTGCAGCTGCAGAACCTCATGTCTTCCAAGTACATTGCCTTCTTTCTGGATGAAGTTTCGTCTTGGCAGCACCGGCTCTCAGTGGCTGACTCGGTGATCTCTATCTGGTTTGAAGTTCAGAGGACTTGGTCACACCTGGAGAGCATTTTCATTGGATCAGAGGACATCCGCTCCCAGTTACCTGAGGTTCGGGATAAATTTTGATATATATTAGTTTGCTATTTTATATATATATATATATATATATATATATATATATTATATATATATAATGATGCCACAAATAAATACCATCATTCCAAAAAGACAATATGAGTGTAGCACAGAATGTATCTGTTATCAATGAGTGCACCAGATGCCTGTAATGAGGACTTGGCCTAGCTTAATGAGGTCATTACTGACTTGAGAATCATCTTGTCCTACCCACCGGCAGTGCATTCATTGATTTAGATCAGAGATGAAAATGTTTGTGTTTTGAAAACCATGCTTTTGGCTGAATACGTCTAGATAATTATCATGGTATTCTAATAACCAGGAACACAGATGTTTGCTAGTAATGTTGGTTATTATTTTACTGCTGCAATTCTCTCATGAATATCTCACAGGATTCCAAGCGCTTTGAAGGCATTGACACAGATTTCAAAGAGCTGGCTTATGATGCTCATAAAACGCCCAACGTTGTGGAGGCCACCAATAAACACAAGCTTTACAACAGACTGGAGGACATTCAGAGCAGGTTCATCGCTTGTTTTTATGTCTTCTTTTTTTTTATCATTTTTGCTTTTTTAGAGTGGCCCACATTTTCACAGCAGTGCAATATGGGAGTGAATGTACTGTGACCATTCATATCATCTATAACCCTCTGGCTGTATTTCAGTCGTCTATGAAAATACAAGCTACAAACACACCTTATCAGCATGGTGCTTCTTCCTGCAGGCTGTCTCTCTGTGAAAAGGCTCTGGCTGAATATCTGGATACCAAGCGGCTGGCTTTCCCCAGGTTCTACTTCATCTCATCTGCTGATCTGCTGGACATTCTGTCCAATGGCACCAACCCTCAGCAGGTAAAACACACCCAGCTTTATATACAGACTTTTCATATTCACTGATTTCAGCATGTTTATTTAAACTAGACTTTTATGGAGAGACTTTACATGCAGCACTCGACATCACACTCTAGATGGCAGTGTTGATCACTGCTCATATGCTTGGTTGACTTGAAGACACATCCTGTAATGTTGTGATAGATGATGTGTAAACATTTCTAAGCAAACAGCATACTTTTTTAGTTGAGCTTTTTGTTCTCCGCCCTCAGGTTCAAAGGCATCTGTCTAAGTTGTTTGACAACATGGCAAAGATGAAGTTTGAAAGTGATGGTGATGGCAACCCCAGTAAGTCAGGGCTGGGCATGTACAGCAAGGAGGATGAGTATGTTCCTTTCAATGAGCCCTGCGACTGCACTGGCCAGGTATATTCTAATAAGTAATAAGAATCATAATTTCTTTTAAGGTTTCTGTGCCTTCACTAAGAAATGACTGTTCCTTCATATAAAATATTATTGTGAAAAGCTGTAACATTTCTTCAAAAAATATGTTACAAGAGATGTGTCTCACAGTATAGTACTGTAACACACTCTCTACAGTCTCACACAAATATTATAACAAATGGAATTTTTGACTGTGCATGTCTATATTCTCCCTGTGTGCGTATGGGTTTCGTACATGTTCTCCAGTTTTTTCTCATCTCCTAAAAACATATCAGTAGGTTTTTGTAAATTGTAAACATATTAGTAGATGTAGTAAATTGCCACTAGGTGTGAATGGGTGTGTGATGGACTGGCCTCCAATCCAGGGTGTGTCCTCTCTCATGCCCAGAGTTCCCGGGGATAGGGTTCAGATCCAACTCAATCCTGACCAGGACAATGCACTTAATGAAGATGAATGAATTCTGACTCTATCTGAAGCTGACCACTTACTCGCCTTTATACAGCACCAAATTATACACTTTGAGTGATTTATATTTTAAATTATTCTGACTTGTAGTAATGATAATGCTCAGGTGAAGTAAAATAACTTCTGCCTTGCAGGTTGAATTATGGCTGAATAGAGTTCTGGATACAATGCGTTCTACTGTGCGCC
Organism: Pangasius macronema; assembly: GCA_037577455.1. Classification (NCBI taxonomy): domain Eukaryota; kingdom Metazoa; phylum Chordata; class Actinopteri; order Siluriformes; family Pangasiidae; genus Pangasius; species Pangasius macronema. The sequence goes on from CM074956.1 coordinate 7,973,371, forward strand.
ACGAGATGACAGAGGCTGTTGTAGCATATGAGGAGAAACCGAGAGAACAGTGGTTGTTTGACTATCCTGCTCAGGTATGCACCAGAACCCTAAAGAGTTCCTGAACATTCACAAAGAAATTTTCACAAGAATGGGAGAATGTTTGTGAAAAAGAAATATAGTGGCATTAACATATTGGAAAAAAACTGGTGTGTGTGTGTGTATATACATATATATATATACTCCTGAGCAAAATCTTAAGATTGGGGGAAATATTCCAAGTATTCGCATTTGGCACTGGTGGATCATAACCAGGTTGTAAGAACTGCTTCAAAATGTCAAAAGAAGAAAAATGAGCAAGAGACAGAAAATACAGAGTAGGCAATTTATTGAAAACTGCAATTAAACTCAAACAGGCTGTTCATCAGCTGATCAAAAGTTAAAATCTGTGCAAAAATATGGCTTTAATGTCATTGTCCTTCAGACAGTCACACTGTCATGATCTCCTGAT
>CM074956.1:7973960-7996624 GCA_037577455.1 Pangasius macronema
TGGTCTTAAACTTTTGATCAGCTGATGAACAGCCTGTTTGAGTTTAAATGCAGTTTTCAATAAATTGCCAATTGCCAATGTTTTTTTGTCTCTTGCTCCGTTTTTTCTTTTGGCATTTTGAAGAAGTACAGCCTGGTTACAATCCACCAGTGTGAAGTGTGAATACTTGTAATATTTTCCCTGGGCTTAAGATTTTGTTCAGGAGTGTATATATATATTTGTGTGTGTGTGTCTGTAGTTCTGAAAACCAACTGTCATGAACTTAAATAGATTCATCTTCGTCTTTTGCATTTATCTCAACTACAAGTAAAGTTCTAGCATTGTAAAATCATTTAAATTTTCCTATTGCAGAGCAGAAGCATCCACAGACATTTTGAAAGCTTATTATAAATTTAATTTATTAGGCTTAGGTTTGTTTCGCTATGGAATATAGCTATACAACAGCTTAATCAAAGCGTGACATTCACTGTGTGAAGAAATTACACTTAACTAGCAAGGTTTTAGGCACAACGCCTGTTCTGACATTGTGTTTGTTAAACTGGCTCATTGCCCAAAATGATCTTTGCAACAAGATAACCAAGGCAAGATTAAAAAATAATCAAAAACATTTCCATGTCTTTTTTGGAAAGAATTCTATAGACAGAAAAACACAACTTTAGCTAAAACCTAAAAAAAAAAACCCAGCCACAACCAGGCTCTTCAAATGCTATTGTGTGTTTTGTTGTGCATCTTGCTAGGTTGCACTCACCTGTACTCAGATTTGGTGGACTACTGACGTTGGCATGGCCTTCGCCAGGCTTGAGGAGGGCTATGAGAATGCTATGAAGGAGTATTATAAGAAACAAGTGAGCCAGCTGAATACGCTCATCACCATGTTGATTGGGCAGCTCAGCCCTGGAGACAGACAGAAGGTCATGACCATCTGCACTATAGACGTCCACGCCAGAGACGTAGTGGCAAAGATCATCGCCCAGAAGGTACCACCATCAACCTTAACGTCATCCGAATTCCATATATAGCAGGACAGCTGTAGTCTCTGCAGAATCATTGTGTATTCTGTCAAAGTCAGCACATAGAGAGTGAAATTACAGAGACAGCACTGCATTAGCTTGTTCAGTACGGGGGCTTGGAATACATTTTCATTAAGAAATGTGCATACGATATTATTTGCTATGTAATTATATTATTATTCCATATTATTATTTTAGTGGAAAGCCTTACTGTGCTCCCTTATGATTTCTCATTTTTTGGATTTACTTGAGTAATGATTGCTAAGTCAAATAGAAATCCTAATGAAAGCAAAGTGAAGAGAGTGGCTTAGCCTCTGGATAATTTAACTTCACCATTCAGGTGTTACATTCTCTCATCTTTAATCCTCTATAATCACCGTCCTTGCATGGTGCAGAGTATTAGCCCAACACGGTCTGGCGGTCGCAAATTGGTTCTCACACGCCAACGTGTGTGAAAAGTTAGAAATTGTTAGCAGTTGTAGCTTTTCTTATGACTATAAAAGATTCTCTACAACTTCTGTATGAGATCTAGGTTTAGTCTGTGCCTGTGTTCCTTCACTCTCAGGTGGAGAACTCACAGGCGTTCATATGGCTGTCCCAACTGCGCCACCGTTGGGATGAGAGGGAGAGGCACTGCTTTGCCAACATCTGTGACGCCCAGTTTCTCTACTCCTATGAGTACCTGGGCAATACGCCACGTCTTGTCATCACGCCGCTCACAGACAGGTGAGGCCAACAGAGGCTCTCACCAACAAGATGTGAATCTTTATGTAAATTTCAAGTCTAAAGTCTAAAGTTAGCTATCGATTACTGTGTGAAGTTCCTCCTAATCAGAGATGTACTTGAGTGGAGATAAAGTACATTGCATCAATCATTCTGGCTCCATGACATCCACTAATTAAAAGTATTTACCCTTAAAATCCCACCTTATTCGGGTAATGATCTCAAAGCACATTATGCAGTAGCTACTATGAATTATTCAGTAAAACTAATAGGAAAAGAATGCGATTATTAGTGTGAGGAAAGTAAGTCTGGCCCAATTTATGTTAGGATTTTAAAGGGTTCAATTTCAGTAGATTAAAAAAGTTCAAGTTCTCCAAAATTTGTTACGGTGCCACAGTGGATAGTTGCTTGGATTACTGTCAGTGTGGAGTTTTGCATGTCCTGTGTGGGTTTCTTCCAGGTTCTCCAGTTTCCTCCCACATCTCAGAAACATGGCAGTAGATGGATTGGCTTTGTTAATTGTGAGTTTGTGTGTGCATGGTGCCATGTGAAGGAATGGTACCTTATCCAAGGTGTAGTGTAATCATGCTTCACCCTCAGTGTTCCAGAGATAGGCTCAGGATCCACCATGATGCTGACCAGGATAAAGATGAAAGAATGAATAAATAATAAATTGCTCGACATGGAGGTTCCATAAAACAACATAAAAAGTCATAAAAACGTGCCTTACACTTATAACCTCTTAAAAAAAGTGTCTTGCAAATTGGATATGCCCCAAACTTACATTCACCCATACAATTCCTATGCTAAACCAGTCTAATGACAGAAGACATTTGCATATTGCTTCACAATAAGTTCTTATATTTTATGATGTAATATCACTTCCCTGTTACAATATTTTCTCACAGCCTCCCACAGCAAAACTCTTGCAGTGACAGTTTTCTCTTTTAGACCAGCCTGCTCACTCAAATGAATTCCCCCCCGAAAGGATTCATAAAAATACATTTTCAGTTCAATTCGATTTCATTTGTATCACAGTTTTAACAACAGACATTGCCACAAATCTGCTTTACAGAAATCCTGATATAGATCTAGATCCATAATGAGTAAGCCAGGAGTGACAATGTCCCTGAGATGACACGAGGAAGAAACCTTGAGAGGTACCAGATTCAAAAGGGAACCAAACCCTTGTGGTGTGGGTGACACCAGATAGTGGGATTATAAATCATTACAGTAGAAAAATAAGAATAAAGGCTAACATACAAAGCATGCTGAAAGGGCGTTCAGTATGAACGTACTGTGAATAAGAATCCTGGGATAGCCACAGGACACTGTTTTTGATTACAGCAACAGTTCTTATGTACAAATCTACACTACCCAGTTAAGATTATCAAATAAAGCAAGGGTGAGACTTGGGCATGAATGTGCTTTCAGGAAGTGCAAATCATAAAGTTTATGCAAATTATAAAGTTTAGGGTGACTTTACAGTTTAGGCAAATGAGTCACCTAGTGTGTGTGCAGCAAGCAGATGTGGATGGGAAGACAGCACTTGAAACTTCCTTTTCAGGCTTGGTGATTTTAGTCTTCCCAACACACACACACACACACACACATATACACACACAGCTCATCACAGTTGTAGCGCAGGCTTCAGAGCCCAATAAAGAAAGAAAGTGTCCCATTAAACACTTTCCTGTTAAAAGCAGATAGCAAGTTGCTGAAGCTCTTCAGCAAGCTGTTTATACTAAAAATGCCCCAAATGGATTCTGGATGTCTTTGAAACAACAACAAAGTGGAAAAGCATGTCTTTGATGGAGAAATCAATGGCGCTGCGTCTTACCAAGCATATGGTAGTGGGGGTTTCATAGCTCCTGGATTACTCCGTTGACCGTGTCAGAACTCTGCCTTTCATCCATGTTGAGATGAATGTGCTGAGGAATGCTAGTGGTGCAGATGGCTCCATTATGCATTGGGCCTCTAAAAGTGTAAGAAAGGTTATTGCTTCCTATAATCATAAACTGTCTTTAGGGAAAATGTTTCTGAGAACTAATGGGCAACTTCTACAGGCATTTGCTTTTATGTGTTACTAAATTAGGCTCCGTGTAAACTCATGATTAGTTACAGTACACAAAGATATGTCAAATATTTCCCCAAATCATATGAAGATCTGATTTCCCTTTTTTTGATTTTGCACAATGGGTATTGTGTGGATATGCTTGTGTGTGACCATCACAGATGCTACATCACACTGACTCAGTCCCTCCACCTGACCATGAGCGGAGCCCCAGCTGGTCCGGCAGGCACAGGGAAAACCGAGACCACCAAGGACCTGGGCCGAGCGCTCGGCATCATGGTGTACGTCTTCAACTGCTCCGAGCAGATGGACTACAAGGTGAAAGACTGCCATGTGTGGTGCCTATATCTTAAGTCATTTATTTTCTTCTTCTTTCTGGGAGATCGTGTTGCATCTGCATTCACCTCAAGCACAACTCTTGATGTGTTGTTTTAATTAAGAGGAAATTAGGGTCGGAGAGTTCACTGCAGGTTTGCTGATGCATGTGTGTTTTCAAACGCTGCTTATACCCTGCAGCACGTGTTCTTCTTTCTCGCTCTCTCTCCTTTCCTCTTTTCTTGCTTGTCCATCATCTCCTGAGCTGTGTATTAAAGCAAAGCAAAGCTGAACTCTGCCAACATGGAGGCCAGCAGATTAGTAAAGCTCTGATGCCTAGGCTTATTTACCTCCTAAGCCGTGTCACCTATCTCCTCAGTATTCCGGCCTCATCGCTGTATTCACTAGTCAGGAGAAAAAGCCATATAATATGATAGTCAATAGAGACACAGGACTAATCTCTTTATCCAGCTTGTACCTGCCGAGGCTGCGGCATCATTACTGTCCCTGGTTGTACACTGTGGTATGATATGGGTCAGAGTGAGGGAGAGAATAAAATTAAATACGGAGAGGCTAATAAGAAAAAAAGCAAGGGGGAACAGGGCTTTGGGATCACATATACCCACAATCAATCAACAATCATTTGTGTCAGATTTCTTCCTCCCTTGACATTTAACAATATTGTGTCCCCTTTATGTAAGAGGCTCTGCTGCTGCTCTGCTTAGGGTTATTGCATGATGCTTTTTGAATATGAATTAATTGCAGGGTTATTAGCAAACACTAGGACATTGACGCTTATTGGCCGTGGAAGGAGTGCAAATTATGCAGCATTCTCATGACTCAAACGACAAAAAGGGAACGCCGGAATGTAGCTATGTTTTGGTCGTCGCACCGCAGCTGTTCACTATCATCTGTTCTGAAGTGATTCAGCTGAGACTCTAACCAGCATGTAACTTTCTCACCCTGTCTCCTATTCTGTCTTGTCTTTCTCATCCTATAGTCCTGTGGCAACATCTACAAAGGCCTGGCGCAGACAGGTGCCTGGGGCTGCTTCGATGAGTTTAACAGGATCTCAGTGGAGGTGCTGTCTGTGGTCGCAGTGCAGGTGAGTTTTCACCTCACATTAGCATCACGTTAACCCTGGAATGGATTAGTAAGTATGCTTGTGCAATGTTGACTTTCCATGCTCGCAATTTACCATTGGGAAAAAATTCTTGATTTGTGACACTATTTAATCATGTAAAATTGATAGCCTAAAAAAAGCAAGCCTTTGCACCAATTCAGGTTTAAGCAGGATAAGGGACGGCTATAATAATACTATCAGCTGTGCAGTCAGGAACTATTTGATGGCAATAGCAATGGAGAAAACTCAGCTGCATGATGGATTTTTAGGTGATTCTGCAGTAATGCACAGTAAACAGTAAAAAAAAAAACATTAAATACATTTTCAGTATAATCCTTTTACAAATCAGTAGTCTAATGTCCACTTGGCTGACATTTTTCACTGTTGATCTGCTGCTCAAAATGTTTGAACAATTTTGATTGCTGACTGGCATATTTAATCACTTTTTAATTATAATCTCCATTAACATTATTTGTAAAGTGTTAGATTTGACATTTTTTGACATGTCTTTGTAGGCCTGTTTAATTTTTTTTAGGTCAAATTCATTCTTTTTTTTTCTACTGGCTGAAAAATGAAAGTGTAAGTTTGGTGGCATCCCTAATAAATGTAGTTAAATAATGTTAGCTCTATACTTGTTATATACTTATTAGCTTGACATAAAGCAAGAGTGCCCTGCGAGTCCAGTGGGAAGGCGATGGGGCTTCCAGTGACAGTTAATATCGAAGAGTTCAAAACACCTGGGAAATCATTTCAAAGGAATTATTCCTTATCTCCTCTTTTAATGAGAAGGAAAAGACTGCTTTTTTAAGTATTTTTGTATGACAACTTGTACTAACATACTCTGATGTTAAATTCCACAGCTCCTATGCAAAATGCGTAAAAGGTTGGCTCGTCTATTAATACAATGTAATCTGAGTAAATGTCACAGGATATTGTGGCAGTGTAAAATTATGTAGAGATGATTAAATTATTATATCACACAAGCCTATAATACTAAGTGCTTCAGTAGCCCTGGTACTATGCAGAAGGCAGTCTTACTTTAGGCAACCTGCTTCTTTCTCGCTTTTCATCTCACAAGCTCATCTACTAAATCATCAAAATTGTGGCCAATAGGAACAGCATGTTGAGTCTTATTTAGTCGATTTTATCCTGGACAGTAATCCGTCTCTATGCCGCATAGCCACAGTCCTCTACAACTGACACAACACATTTCACAGTCAGCTGCTGCAAAACTCCGAACCTGCCGTGCTGCAGGGAAACCTATAAAGTACCAGTGGCTTAAATTTCATCCTCTTTTAATTAGCAGCTACAAAAGCCATTTTGCTTTACATTTGCTTTTAGAGTGTGCCTGTCAGGCTTTTATGTGGCACGTTCTTGAGAAATTACACGACAAGGTAAATCTTAATTACACACTCACAAATACCTGCCTGCAGACTTAATCTACCTCTGATGATGGATAGTTTCATAAACTTGTGAATGACCAGTGTATGGTGGCGCATTTTTCCAAGCACTGTGCCGTGCTACAGCAGAGCATATTTAAAGGCACATTTCAGGGGCTGGTGACTCAGAGATACGGGAGAATGAAAGCAAAGGTGGACTCTCTTTAAGCATCACTGCCACTATCTGAATCCACAAAATGTCACAGAAATGAATGGGTTTTCGGCACCCGTTGATGAATAATGAATCAACATTCCATTTTTTGGTGGTGTGCTTAGAAAGAATAATCTTACGAAGTTTTTGCGAACATCAGAATAGCAGTGCCAGGGCGTTAATGTGCCCCCTCTTCCTCTGCACTTGCAACACAAAGTGGCTGTTTGGTGGAGGAGGATTGTTTGATGATTCATTCTATTTAAGCCCTACTGCAAACAGGATGAGAGAATACATGCTGCTTAAAGTTTTGTATGTGAACACTGTTGCTTAGGCAAAAATAAACAGAAGGAGACCATCAGACATATCAGCATTAAGACAAATTAGCCTGGCTCAGCTTTTCACTATGGGAGGCACAGGACTAGTGGTAAATGGGCTCCTTAATATGACACTTTATTTTCCTCCTAAATGCTACTAGTCCAAAGAAAGATGTGGCAATTTTACTGATTCTTCTCCATTTTCCCCATACTGGGCATGATTTTTCAAGTAAATTCAATTTCCTTTGGAGCAAAACTTACTTTGATTTTATACATCATTCAGTTGAGATGCTCACCTCTAAGATATAACATCAGTGTAGACTTATGGATTTGGAGTTCACTCGAGGACACCCGCTCTATGATAAGCTACATGACACTGGCATTATAATGGTCTAATGCCACTGTTTATCTGCCTCCGGATGCATCATTGAGTGCTGCGAGGGCGTTTAGTCTGAATAATTTGCATTTAGCAAACACCAAACTGCTTCCAGTATGCTGCCGCACAGGTGGAATACATTATGTGATATGATTTTCTGATCTGGGGTGCAACTGATGCCATCCCCATTGAATATTTATCCAATGTACAGCTGAATTCACTCTCGTTTGGCAATCAAACAGGCTTGATGAGCGATATAAGATGAAGAGGTAGTGCATATGGCTATGTGGTGTCTGCCTTGCATGCATGGCACAACATCTGAGTTACACTCAAAGCAAAATGCTGTGATTTCCCTTGATGAAAAGCATTCCAAGCTTTGTGCTTTTTTAACCTCCACTTCTTAACTTGAAGTAGCTTGGCGCATAAATGGAGCAAATACATCTAGCTCAGTGACATCAAGGAAGTCTTGGGTGAGCATTACAGGCACCTCAAGTACTGCTGTAAATTTTTTTTATCAAAGTCATCTTTATTAAAAATGCAAAATACACCAGGCATACAAGAGTAGCTATAAAGAATAAATCTATATATATGTATAAAAAAAAGATCCTACAGTTTGATCCCTAGCATCAGGTGTCTATGGTATTATCAGGTGAAAAGTATCCAGGATGCCATTCGGGATAAGAAGAAACGCTTTAACTTCATGGGTGAGGAAGTGAACCTTATCCCTTCTGTGGGCATCTTTATCACGATGAATCCAGGCTACGCCGGCAGGACGGAGCTGCCTGAGAATCTGAAAGCTCTCTTTCGGTAAGTGTGGGATATAAATAAAAAAATTCTAGTGTTGGCAAATTGCTGTAGTATAAGAGGAATAAAATACACCCCTTCAGGACATGCTGTTATTGGAAAAAGTTTTTATTCCTTACTTAATGAACGCTTTCAATGCTTTTGCTGTGTATTTTCTGTATAAAACTAACACAGATCTTGTGGGTCGTCTATTAGAGCAGCTTTTCTCTACAAGAGCATTTATTTGTGTATTTTCATGGCTCTCCTGCAGGCCCTGTGCCATGGTAGTGCCAGACTTTGAACTCATCTGTGAGATCATGTTGGTAGCAGAAGGCTTTATCGAGGCCAGACTGTTGGCCAGGAAGTTCATCACTCTCTACCAGCTCTGCAAGGAGCTTCTATCCAAACAGGTAAAGGACATTCCAGCATTGACACAAATCTGCTCTACAACTCAAACCTTAAACATACTCTAATGTTTCCCAAATTAATCTCTACAGTTATGTAGTCTGCACAGCTCTGTAAAAATGGCAGGTTTTCATGAAGTAAATGAATGATGCTAGATAAATGATGATAAATTCTGTCAGATCTCTTCCAGCCTGTAATGTGAAATTGCAAAGTATACAAATATTGTTTTATTTGGGGTTAATCAGAATAATTTTATTGATGACAGCTGTATGATAATTACTTTTGAACATGAGACTGAATGTGATTGGTCCATTCTGAACACACCCACATCCCCAATTATAAAAGCGTGTGCACGTGTATGCAACCAGGTTATTGTTATTTTTAAGATTTTTCTCTAAATGTTTCTGATTGTTTTTCACTTAATGTTGTAATTTCACATTGAGGGTAGAAAAGGTCCCGACATGATTTATCATGTTTTATTTTGTATTTTATATTCCAAAAACCTGCCATTTTAACAGGGGTATGTAGACTTTGTATATCCACTAGTGTATGGGTGATTATGATGGACAGTTTTGTCATGTCAGCCCTCTACATTTTTTCAAACTGGTGCTCACAGGGCAGAGTAAAGCACTATCTGCCCTCTTACGCATACATGACCTTACAGATGCCCATGGTTGGCCAGTAACACTGTGATATAATGTGAGAGGGGAGAGGGAGTATGCTATCCATCCCACAAAGTGAGTATGGCTCATTTTGCTTCCTTGGCTCCCAGCCACAGATGGCTGTAACAGTGTCAGGATTTGACCTAAGAAAGATGGGACAATTTCCAGAGGGGACAATTTAGAGGTTAAGTGTTATCATGTTACTCAGCATTGCTAAAATTGGACACAAAAGTGTCTCAGTTTCCCGATTGCTCATGAAAAGTGCAAAAAAAAAAAAATCTGAATTACTTTTTATTGTACTGGATGCAGATGAAAGTCAATAAGACATTCTCTCATCCTGACACCTTTTTTATTTAGAGTTTAACAGTTGTAATTTTGAATTTTAATATTTTAAACCTTTACTGACAATATTTTATCACAGAATTTTAAGCCTCTATTATGAGTTTGTTTCAAATCAGTGTTTTTTTTTTTGTTTTGTTTTTTAATGCAAGAAAGTTTTCATCAGTGGCAATTGCCTATATGCTATAGATATAGCAGGTAAAGATTAGGTTGAAAAAAATCTGGAATATTCCCTTAAAGCAGTTACAGCCAGCATTGCCATCTCTTGTGGCTACCAAGAAAGTTTAACTGTTAAATCAATATTTTTAAGAAAGCACTCTTCCCTCTAAATCCATTTTACACCTCTCTCCATTTTCTGTAAAGGCCACATTTTGACAGTTGCAGCAAGACCATTCGACTTTTATGGCAGTTATAACCTACTGCGTTTGACTTCAGTATTTTAAAACACCCAAATATTTTCCACGTAAAAAGGTCACCACTTCTATATAGTATGATAAATAGTTTTAATGACACTGTATAGGGAATAACATGGTAAGATGAGAATTAAAAAAAGTCTTTGCTACTTTGTTAAATCAGATTTTATTAATGCAATATGGTTATCAAAGCATTATGTCGAAAACATAGTTATATTGGCTTGATTGAGAAAATGAGTGGTGTCAAACTTGTCAAGAATAATAATTCGATTTGTTTTGAATATGGCTGGCCAAATACTTGGGGTTGCTCATCTTAAGCTGTTCTCTACTACTGTACATTTTCATGAGTATTATTCTTCAGGCAGCACTTTTCAACTAGAAAAAAATGCATTTAAGATATTTAAATAAAAAATGTTCAAAATCATATTTAGTGTGCTACAGGGTAGGCTTTCAGAGCATAAAATAAAGTATTGATACAATGTGGAATTACATCACGTGTCATATTAGGTTTTGCTTCCTCTGACTCACTCGTATATCTCAGGACCACTATGATTGGGGACTGCGAGCCATTAAGTCTGTGCTGGTCGTGGCCGGCTCTCTGAAGAGAGGTGATCCAGAGCGTCCTGAGGATCAAGTACTCATGAGAGCTCTGAGAGACTTTAACGTGCCCAAGATCGTGACAGATGACATGCCCGTCTTCATGGGTCTCATTGGAGACCTGTTCCCTGCTCTGGACGTCCCCCGTAAAAGGGACCTGGACTTTGAGAAGTTCGTCAAACAGTCCGTACTGGACCTCAAGCTGCAGGCTGAAGACAACTTTGTGCTTAAGGTGAGGGAACCTGTGCATTTCTTATTATCATTTGGCTGTGTTGTGGAATATACAGAGTTTATATTTTCGATTGTAAGCCATATTATTGGTGTTAGATTGTCTTGAGCTCAGGTTACTGTCTGTATGGACTTTCATATGTTCTTCCTGTGCATGCGTGGGTTTTCTCCAGGTTCTCCACTTTCCTCCTACCTCCCAAAATCATGCTACTAGAGTGCCTACACTAAATTTCCCCAAGGTGTGAATATATGTGTGTGTGTGTGTGTGTGTGTGTGTGCCCTGTGATTGATTGTGTGCATTGTGTTCTGTGATTGATTGGCATCCCATCCAGTGTGTGTTCCCACCTTCCGTTCAAGCTATGTCTGGACCATAACCCTGACCAGGATATACTAGTGTAGAATGCTGGTAGGCAGTGAGGGGAATGAGGACACAGAAAGCAGGCTTTAGACAGTGTGATGCTGTCTTTTTTATTAATACTTAATTAAGCAATTTTCAGTTCACACACACACCATTTTACAAGGCTGTCTTGCTCTCTCTTTCAGGGTCAACAGAACCTTACTGCAACACACACCGACTATAGATACACTTTGGTCTTAACCACACACAGATGTAACCACTCACACATTACCCACTACTTCTCTGTGACTCCTCCTCCCATTCACTCCATGCTTGTCCATGTCCCCACTCCACATGCTGTTACTGACTATGAGTGAGTGAGTGAATGAATGAGTGAATTTCTTCAAATTCCTGATGAAAGTACAGGTATCCTTGAACATCATTTTGCTCATGCTGCTTGAGACACCAGTCTTGTTCAGAGGAACATGACAAGGACAGACACCAATACCATTCTCTCTCTCCCTCTCTATTATCTCACTATTATCTCAGACTCTCACACCCTTCATCCTTTATTCTCTCTCTCTTCCTTACCTACTCTCAATCTTTCAGCAAGGTCATATATGGATGATATACTGCATATGTATAAATGCACCATTTAAGACTGACATACACTTTTTTCCAATAGACAGATATTATATTTCAGTAATCCAAATAATTTTTGGTGCTGTTGCTAACTCCTGTAGGTTACTCCAGTTTATTCATGCAGCATAATAGGCTTCTAAATGTAACCATTACTGCTCAAAGAGCTGTCATCTCATATCAGCCCACAACTGACAGGTGTTACAGAGCATATCTCTCTAGTGAGAGGTTCAGAAGAGCTCAAAATGTCAAGGTGTCATCAGCAGAGAGCTAGGGAATGGCCCTGATGCTGCAATCACTCTTTTTTCTTTTCTCCATGCCAGCTCTGCTTTTCTTGCACATTGCCCTCCGTTAAGAGCCATAAACCCGTTGGTGTGTTTGTGCCAAATAGACATTAGCGTCAAAAGAGTCGGAAACTGGACATATTGGACAAATATAAGGAAACAGGAATTACAGTGTAATAGTGCCTCAGGTGCTGGGGCTGAGTTCTAATTTCCAGCATTAGGACGAGTCTCGGATATCAGCGCCGCCGCTCTCGTCCAGAGCCAGGGGAAATAAGTGCAATCTCGAATAGGTCAAAGAGCCACCCAAACAGGATAACAGCACTCCATCAGCAGAGGCTGAGCTCTGAGTGAGGTGTTTAACCCCTGCCATGGTGCAGGTGAAGATGCTCAGGTATCTGATTCTAGCTGAATTGTGCCCTGGACTTTGATACCCCTCTTGCTATGTGATTTGCACAAGAAAGGGAGAGTGGAGAGGAAGAAAGGGGCATAGAGTTAAGTTTTTCCAAACCTGTAGTCACTGTCCCTGACAAACCAGCCCACAGACAGTGCTTCAAAGATGCAATCATTCATTCCCTTGAACCACCGAAACAGCTCTGAGGAGCCCGATGGGGAACAACGTCAATGCCATTGATTGAACATGCCATCTCAATCACATTCCCTCTGTCTCTTTATGTCTATTTCATTTCTTGGTCTTTCTCTGTATAGTTTTCATCTGTTTCTCACTGTCTGTCTCTTTCCACTCATCTCACACCCTGTCTCCCACTCCCTCCTCTCTGAGGACTTTTCTCGTTTAATGCTTCTTGTTCTTATCACACTCCAGCAATGTCCCAATCGTTCACCATTCAGCCAGATGGGTCTCGCTGAGCAGCCTGATCTTCATCAGAGATGTCGTTTGTGAGAGACAAACCCTGCCAGCACAATCCTACACCAGCTGATCCTGATTGTCAGGGCCAGCATGCTTCTATTCCAGTGTGTTTTCCGATTTGGGAATGAAACTGTGTAAAACTGCTTGTGCTACATTTAAAAACTGAAATTTGTCTTCTGCAGGTGGTTCAGCTGGAGGAGCTCTTAGCTGTTCGACACTCTGTGTTTGTGGTTGGTAACGCTGGCACGGGCAAATCACAAGTACTCAAGTCTCTCCACAAGACCTACCAGAACATGAAGCGCAGGCCTGTATGGGCCGACCTTAACCCCAAAGCTGTCACGAATGATGAGCTTTTCGGCATCATAAACCCAGCCACCAGAGAGTGGAAAGACGGTGAGGGCTGGCTCTGTGTTTCCTGCCTTCCATTCAAAAAAGGCTTTTTTTTAAATGATTCTGCCTGTCCGCCCATTGCCTGTCGTTTTGTAGCATGACACTGAGAATAGGATTTCATTTCAGGGCTGTTTTCTAATATCATGCGTGAGTTGGCCAACATCAGCCACACCGGGCCCAAGTGGATTGTGCTGGACGGTGATATTGATCCAATGTGGATTGAGTCTTTGAACACAGTAATGGACGATAACAAGGTACAACTCTGTGCTTTCATGTTTCAGCTCAGTGAATGCCATTTCAACTGCTTGGCTTGCATCTTTGACAGGGCATTATCATTTAAATGTATGTAATTAGTCAGCTAGTTAGGTTAACATAACCATCGAATCATGTTGCACAGTATTTTTCAAATTGAAACATGAGTGTATGTGTGTGTGTTGGTATGGAACACTGTAGGTGCTGACTCTGGCCAGTAATGAGCGGATTCCTCTGAACCCCACAATGAGGCTGGTGTTCGAGATTAGCCACCTCCGCACTGCTACCCCTGCTACTGTCTCCAGAGCTGGTCCGAGTGCCTTCTATCACACTTACTCTTACAGAAGAACCTCTAATTTCCACCTTGGAGTGGAAAATAAGTCCCAGTAAAATTTGACAGATATTTTATAGATATTGTAGCGATGATGTTGCAGAACCGAATACTTACTAGAGCTTGAACGGGGTCTATTATTGTTATTTAGAATAGTTCTGGTGTGTTCTTGTGCGTATGAGCATGAAATTTTGTTTTCGTGTAGGTATATTATACATCAACCCAGCAGATTTAGGATGGAATCCACCAGTGACCAGTTGGATTGACAGAAGAGAAATTCAATCTGAGAAAGCCAATCTGACCATTTTGTTTGACAAGTACCTCCCACCATGCCTTGATACTCTCAGATCAAGGTAATGCAAAAAAAATAAAATAATATTGTACTGTCTGATTGTACTGTTATATTGCATTTCACTTCAGCTTTTACTTCCATACAAAATATGCTAGTGTTAGAGCCATATTTATAATTATGTCAGCAACTTGATTTCAAAAATGTATGCCTAAATATTTACATTTCTTAATATATTTACAGGGAATTTTCTTTTTATTATTATTTTTTTATTGCCGTTGGAGCTCTTTTATTCATACCTCAGAGGTTACTAGGTTTATCTTGAGTAGTGCTTTTGGGGAAGGAGTTGTTCAATAGCATCTAGACTACAAACACTTGTCTTTGAGCAGGAGAAAGAAAAAAAAAAACAGAGGATCAAAAATGTGGAAAATGTGGAAACTGCAATACAACAAAACAAAAGACAGCAAAAAATACAGTTTTAACTAAAATGATGATATACACATAAGAAGAAGGAAAGGCAAAGCTTTAAATAAACATCTAGTAGTCATGCACAGTCCTAGTGAAATTGTGATTACTACAGTTTTTTTCTTGATTTAACAATACAGGTTTTACCCATCATAACTGGATAAGCTTCATTTAGATCTATAGATCTTTGTGTATTATATAGTTATTATATAATATATATTTTAGCTAGTGCCAATGTGCTAAATTGTGCATACAAATGACTTAATTTGGCTGTGAGATGCAAGATCATGGTCATGTGGCGAATGATTTGCTTTCTTCATACTCCTTGTAATCAATTTTCTATTTTGTGTTCTTGAATGAATAAACCCTAGCCATGTTTTGGTTAATGAGTGCTCTTTTGTAAGGCAAATATGCCTACAGTTAAATGAATAAGCTGACTGAGCAATCATCTGCTGTGGTTAGGAGTATCTCATAACTTTATTAAAGTAATGAATTTAAAATGAGGTGCTTGAGAAAAAAATCTCTGCTGCAGCTCTTCTGAGCTTCTGTGTGAACATGTAATCATAAAAATCCTTTCATGACCTCTTCAGGGCTTTGACGATTAGTTGTTTATAATATACAGTATAAGGTCATATTTATGTGTTTAATACTGCTCTCAAATGGAATTTCGTACTTTAACTTAACTCTGAATCGAGTACAATTAGTCCTAATGCAACTTGTGTATTATGCTGTTCTCCTGTAATAAGTTGAGTCACTGGCACCATATTCACGGTAGTCACGTTGTCACAGCTGTCAGTGTTTTTCTCCAGATTTAAAAAAATTATCCCGATCCCGGAGCAGAGTATGGTCCAGATGCTGTGCCACCTCTTAGAATGTCTGCTGACCCCGGAGCACACTCCTCCAGACTGCCATAAAGAACTCTACGAGCTCTACTTTGTCTTCGCTGCCATCTGGGCCTTTGGTGGGGCTCTATTTCAAGATCAGGTGCATGATCTCTCCCACACTGTTCACCAAAATCGTACAAGCTATTAAGGCACTATTGAAGACAATGCCACAGATGGTATTTAATTTTGCTAATTTGTTTATTTCTCTGTGCTGGCAATTAAACTGTGATGAATGCTGTGTGCTTTTTTTATTTTTTTTTAATTTTTTTTATTATTAAGCACTTATCATTCAAGGGAATAAAATTAAGGGCAGTCTTGAGATTTGTATACTGTCTGCACAGCTGGTTGATTACAGAGTGGAGTTCAGTAAGTGGTGGGTCACTGAGTTTAAAACCATCAAGTTCCCATCTCAAGGCACCGTGTTTGACTACTACATCGACCCGGAGACAAAGAAGTTTGAGCCGTGGTCTAAGATGGTGCCTAAGTTTGAAATGGATCCAGACATACCTCTACAGGTTGGTTGAAGTATTTTTTTTTCATTTCATTTACCTGTTATTAAATGTTCCCAATGGGCCAGTAGCTAGTTTATTGCTTACACGTCCGTGTGTTTAATGGCCTTTCCTCTGTGTAGGCGTGCCTGGTTCACACCACAGAGACCATTCGAGTGAGCTACTTTATGGATCGTCTTTTGGAAAGAAGAAGGCCTGTCATGCTTGTAGGAAATGCTGGCACTGGCAAATCTGTCCTTGTAGGCGGCAAACTTGGCTCCTTAGACCCTGAAAAATACACCATTAAGAATGTCCCCTTCAACTACTACACCACGTCAGCCATGCTGCAAGGTATGAGTATGAAACAGAATTGTCTGTTTATTTTATTGAAATTGCATTAATCTCTGGACAACAACAGTGTGTGTTTTGACTCGAGATTGGGGGTAGGTGGGCAGCTTTAAACTGTAGCACGAGTGGCAATTTCTCTGAGCGTCATCTGCTCTTTTCCGCTCTTGTCCTCCCCTGCCTCTTCAGCCTGCTGGCTTTGATATTCATCACTGTGTGGTGTGTGCAGCCATGTGTCCCTGTTGGTTCCTCAGTGCATCTCATCCACACCAGAGATCACAAACCATGTTTTACTCTTCAAAAATAACAGACCATTGTAGCAAAAGGCATGCACATCAGAAATGAACAGGCAGTTTATATGCAGTGCTGGGTGTGATGTGATTTGCTGTGGTAATCGATTTATATTAATATTTTGCTGCTGCAATCTCATACTCACAAGACTGCAGACTGATGGTTCATTAGCTGTGTTTGTCTGGTTTTCACATGCAATAACGCAAACCGTTTTGACATTTAAAAAAAAAAACAAAAAAAAACTAATGCACACACTGCGATGAGACAAAAACAAGGCTGGATTAATTGTTTCCTTTCACTGTGACTGCATTAGCTGTCTTGGAGAAACCTTTAGAGAAGAAGGCAGGAAGGAACTACGGCCCTCCAGGAAGCAAGAGACTTGTCTACTTTATCGACGACATGAACATGCCAGAGGTGGATGCCTACGGCACGGTGCAACCCCACACACTAATCCGCCAACACATGGACTACAATCATTGGTACTCAAAACTTTTCCACTTTTCTTATTTAGCATCATTAATATTAACAGGTCTGGATTGCCTGCATAAGCCTGGGTTCTGAATTATTAACCAATATGTTGGAGCCAAATTATAGGCATTCAAATAAACAAATTTGTGATTCAGTGCTGCTAAGAATATCTTCGCCCCTGAGCCTTGCCCGTGTGGGTGCGGATGTCAATTAGTGGGTAATTGCTGTGATGTACGCAATCAGGGTGTTATTCTGGCTGAGATGGTTACAGTATGTGGTATTTGCTAAGTAAATTGTATTAGACTGAGCAAATGGTGACAAATATGGCAGAATTTATTTGCAAAGACGAGTAAAGAGAGTGCAGACTCAGTTTTGCAGTATGTCTGGGGTGTGTTAGATTTAAAATGGTGAGAAATAGCTGAGGTCAGTAAATCTTCCAGTGGATTTGGGCAAAGGCAAGCTGTGCATGCTGAGTGTGTGTGTGTGTGTGTGTGTTGTGTTTCTTCAGGTACGATAGAAGCAAGCTGCAGCTAAAGGAGATCCACAATGTGCAGTACGTGTCCTGCATGAACCCCACTGCGGGAAGCTTCACTATTAATCCACGTCTTCAGGTTACAAGTTCTTACACACGCACACACACACACACACACACACACACACACACACACACACACACACACACACACACACAATCTTAGCTGGTTCTGCTGCATGCAACATGCTTATTTAGCTATTCCTTCTTGTATTCAATTAGTTATGTAATTTGCCGTAGACGTAAAAATGCAATGTAAGTATTACTTTTGGATCGCATCCCAGTTGCTTAAAAGAGATGCTTTTTGCGGCATTTGATACCATTTAATGAAAAGAAATAAGAGCGAACAGATGTTCTAGTAATATCCTTGGTCCCATAACATTATCAGGTTACATNCATGAGTATGTTCAGAATAAAAGTGGAATTGTGCCTGAGGGTGAAATCAATGCTCTAGTGTTGGGATTCAGGTTTGAGTCTTGTCCCAGGCCCTGTCCATACCGTTATTGTCCCCAATGTCATAGTCTTATCAGAGGCAAAGGTTACCTTTATCTATTTAAAGATAAAGGATAAAGATTAAATAGACTATGACTATAGGTACCAGTGCCTCCTAGAGTGCACACAATAAATATAGGCTGAATACAAATCCATCATTCAGATTGGACAGATTACGTGTTCTAAATATATACAAATACAGATATGAATAGGAGGTGCACTTTCTGTTTCATTTTGTTTCTTCTAGAAAGCTTGCCTAAATAAATCTAGTTGTCCATCAAGACTGGGATTTTGTGGGATGCAACAAAAAGTGTGAGTGGGTGGTTTTCACTGTCTAAACAAAGGACAAAGAAAGACCATGTTCATTAAGACAAACTGGTGCTGCACAGTGGCGTAGCCAGAAATTAATTTCAGGGGAGGTTAGGAAATATACAAAATAAATTCACTGCATGATCTGCACAGTTATATTGATAAGTAAGACTTATTCAAACATTTTAAGTGGATACCAGACAGAAGTAGGTTCGACTGAAAGGATTAAAATAAGTTGCTAGCAATAGAAGGAAAGTGACATTTTTATTTAGTCTTCTTTTTCTCCCTCCTGCAGTAAACCTCCAGTACTGTAAAGGCTGCCATGACTGAATTCAGAGTGTAGCTAGCTGGCTTTCAAACAGAAATGGGGAAGGAAAAAAAAAAGTGGTTCTGACTGTTGTCTCACCATAGCTGCAGGTAGCCAATAAAATGAGATTAAACATACTAAGGGACACATTTNACATTTGGGGTAGTTAAATACAGTATTGTAATAATGACTCAGTTGACCTTTGACTAATATTTGACATTGAATAACATTTTCGCATGGTAATTGAAGTATAAGGATGGTCCCAAAAGGTATATGTAATCATCTGTACGTGTGTTATATTAACCATCCAGGAATAATCACTTGGAACTGGAAAGTATTTCTGGAAGGTACAGCATCCACTGCCTCATCAGGGTCACATTGCTTTAAATTAGGCTACTAGTTTGTTTATATTTTGGTGAATAGAACCAACTAAATTCTAAATTCATTAGAATATACTGCAGGAAGATGCAAGCAAAAATATTAACCACACGACTGGGATTTGAAAAAGAGTCCAACACATAACAGGTCTACCTGAGTCCCATTATAATCTGGAGTGATAAGGAATTGAAAGAAGACTTCTGGCTATCCTAGTGGTAGGGTCCATATTTTAGAAAAAAAAATTGGTTTAGGTCACACTTACTTTGGATTTAAATCCAAATACAAGTGTGTTTGTTTAGAGCACTAAACAGATAAAGATACATATACACATACAGATAGTGACATTGGATTACACCCTTACTGTAGATCTTGCGCAAACATCTAACACTCCTACACACACGAAAAAAAACCTACTCTCCAACATACTACAATACTTGCTTTTTGCCAAACACTGATAAATTAGGCATTTTGTCAAGGCATACTAGCCATGGGAAGCACAAATCCCAGTAAACAAAGTGAAAATAGTTAAAAATTTATGCCAGTGTTTTGAACTAATCCAAAATATGCACCTATTCAGTAGAAAATGAACTACTTTCAGCCTACATTATTTAAAATGCATTGCGGACTGGAGCTTAATTTAATATCTGCTTATGTAATCCACTTTCTCACACTTTTTCAGATAAGCAGTCACTTTCAGCACCTTCACTTCCATCGCATGCTTTACTTTTGTTATTTAAGTAGACTGCCTTTTCTTCTCTATATATAGTTTAAATTCTTTTTCTCTTTCTGTCTGTCTCTCTTGGGTGCAGTGTAGTGAAATTGCCTCTTACTATTGACTGGCTTACTTACCCCAATCCCTCATGTCTGTGCTATTACAGAATGAACGAGCCAATTCACTGCACAGTTTAGAAAGTACTTTTGTATCTGTTTATCTAAAGTTCTCCAACCCGTTCCTTTGTAGCGCCACTTCTCTGTGTTTGCACTCTCGTTCCCTGGAGTGGACGCTCTCACCACCATCTACTGCAGCATTCTGAGCCAGCACCTGAGTGGCGAGGGATTCAGCACTGTGCTTCAAAAAAGCTGCGTCCAGCTTGTCCAGCTGGCTCTGGCATTTCATCAGCGTGTGAGTGCCACCTTCCTGCCCACTGCCATCAAATTCCACTACATCTTCAACCTGCGTGACCTCTCCAACATATTCCAGGTATATATATATATTCAAACCCTGCTTGTCTCCACAGAGCTTGAATTATTCAGGATTAGCCAACTTCACCTCCCATATGCCCTTGCCAGCCCTAAAGGTTACTCCAGAGTGTGTCTGAGATGTATTTAAAGTTTATTGGGCATCATTATGCCCAGGATTAGATTGATGGCATTGCTTTTATGAGCCTTTCATCTTTGAGAAGTAATTTCTCTTTTAAATGGCTATTGATTTAAAGGCAGACTTAATCGAAGAGTACAGTTAAAGAAAAGGGTAATAGATCACATCTCACAGGTATTACGCTTTTAATGTATTTAAATGAACCAACTCAAATGAAAATTTGGCTGAGCGCAATCCCTTGGCAAATATCTATATCGCGCCTTTCTGACTTAAAGAGTCTTAAATGAATAATTAATTCTGCCTGTTTTTTTTTTTCCATTCATAATCCAATGGAAATTGTTTCAGTTCAGACAAAAGACCAAGAAAATTGGCACTTTTGTTCTACAATGAAAAGACTTTTGATGTTTCTTACAGCAGTTACTTGGGTCAACCCTTGGTTACATTTTCTTTTGTAGTCAGTTTTATTGTACTTCCAACATGCAATTGTACTTTCAACAAAGTTGGATAAGCATAGCCTGCTGGAAACTTCGTGCCATTAACTACAGCTTTATGCGTAAAGAATTAAGTGTCCTTTCCTTTAAGTGTGATGTTTTTTTTCCCCTCGAATTGCTATTGTGCTGCTTTCAACAAGCTGGCACTGATGTCTGGCATTTAAAAAAAAAAAACAGAGGGATTTATTGGGCCTCATCCTCAGCATGGAGAAGATGAAAGACAAAAAAAAGGAGGCTGGCCACTAAACCCCTACACATTGTTTTCAGTGCAGTCAGAGTAATGAAGCAAAATGAGATAGAGGCACAGATGGGACACAGTTGAGAGAGCATTTGAAGAGCCGACCTTATTTCTGCTTTACTAATTCAGCCGCTAGTTCAGGCCAGCGTTGTGTCAGAGTAATCTCTAAGTCATGTCCATTTGTGCTGTACTTTCAGGCAATTTCTCTGCTCTTACTGAACCATTTTTTATCATTCATTTTGAATAGCTTATATGTTTGTGTTTTTCAAATTAGTCAGTAGAGCTGATTGTTTGATAATTAACTTCAGAAATATACAAGTGAATAATAAACTATGAACATATTTACTGTTAGCATATTAACACAATATTAACATACTTACTGTTGCCTTATTAACACATTATTAATATAGTAGCCCATTGAAATATTTACTGTTACCATTAAGATTTTAGCACACTAACATATTTATTGTTAACATTAACATATTAAAACATTAACGTGTTTACTGTTGTCTGTAAAAGCTGAAAATAAGAATGGTAACAAGGTAAGAAAAAAATGCAGAGCCGTTTCCTCTGTAGCAGGATACATTTACTGTTAACACCTTAAAAAATTCTCATTCAAATATTGCCACAAGGTTCAGTGTGTATCTGAACTTCTCTGACAGAACTAAAGTAATTAATTTATAGCCTGTGAATCTGGATGCTCAGATAATTAGGCTCCATTGAGGGCAAAATCCATCAGCAAGCATTGTGTAGGCTCTGCTGTGAGCTGACAGCCTCATGTTTTCTGTAGGGTCTGCCATAACAGGGAGGCAAAGCTCTAGGCAGTTTGCTGTGTGTGTGTGTGTGTGTGTGTGTGTGTGTGTGTGTGTGTACATGTCATCTTAACTGACTTCTCCAGGCACGTTCTTGCCAAGGGAAAGCCGGGGACTGCGGAGCTCATCCAGATTGAACGGGCAATCAGTTTGATTTATTTGTTTATCAACCGAGGGTACCTTATGAAATATTATTATGCCACCTTTTCAAAAGACTGTCATTTGATAGACAGGGCATTAACAGATTGACTCAAATGAACAGAATAAGATTCTTTAATGTTCATATTATACGCTAAGTATTTCTTTATTTGGAACTTACATGCAGTTCTGCTTCCAAAAGGCAAAGGATGCAAATTTCTGTACAAAAAAACCCTCAAAGATCCAACTGCCCAAACCAAACTTTTATTATTGTTGTTGTTGTCATTGGTGATGGTGGTGGAAGTGTTTTTGGTGTTGTTGGTGCTGGTGATGGTGTTTTTGATGCTGTTGTTGGTGTTTTTGGTGTTG
>CM074956.1:7996679-8029184 GCA_037577455.1 Pangasius macronema
TGTGTGTGTGTGTGTGTGTGTGTGTGTGTGTGTGTGTGTGTGTGTGTGTGTGTGTGTGTGTGTGTGTGTGCGCATGTCATCTTAACTGACTTCTCAAGGCACGTTCTTGCTGAAGGAAAGCCAGGAACTGTGGAGTTCATCCAGATTGAACGGGCAATCAGTTTGATTTATTTGTTTGATTTATTTATCAACCTTCCGAAACATTATTATGCCACCTTTTCAAAAGACTGTTATTTGATAGGCAGGACATTGCTTCTATTTATCATTCAGAAATTTTGGCATATAAAAAAGCTCTTCTTTTACATAATATTCACAAACTACTACATTGTATGTTTATAGAGTTTAGGAAGGACCAGTGTCCTGGTGAATTTGAAATGTATGTGTACAGATGTTGCCACATCTGAACAACTGTAGTTTCATTAACAGTCTGCCTCAGTCTAGAGTTGTTACCAGTGCCATGTCCTATATGTTCACTTTACATAATTTGCTCACTTCAGTTCACACTGGACACAGAGGACAATTGTCCCATTATTACCAACACTAGGATTAATTTGATTGCCTCCAAGGCCAATTTCAGACAGCAGTATGCAGGAACTGTAGTGGAGGCAGAAACGTGGTCTCAATGAATAATGCTGGCAAAATCCCATCTGCATACCTGACCCCACAGTGGATATTCAACACTGTCAGAAATATGATTAATTGCCTATCAATCAAACAATTGACAGATAGAAAGATTGGTTAAAACACAATGTTTGTGGTTGATAAGTTAGTTTGAGGACTGCCAGATCATTACAATGGACACGGTTTAGTTACATTCAACAGCTTGTGGTGAATGTAAGCATTAATAACAATCAATTAGGAGGTAATGGGGCTTAGTGCAAGTTGTGAAAACAACAGGAAGCTGTCTTAATGATCGAAGAGTCAGAATCCAGAAGGTCTGAAGGTTGAGGGTAAGTAGAAAGTTAGCTTATATGCAGCTGTTTTTTTTCCTTGTGAGTAATCAGTGCCTTGTTGAAACATTAAGACCAGCAGGTTCAAGGTGCTGACAGGAGGCTTTTCTAGAAAAGGTCTGTAACACTAAGTAGTTTGTTAAATTCATTGTAAGAATGTCCTTTAATTTAAAGTGTTTCCCTTAATTAATGTAGTATATAAAGTAGTTATCAAATTAATAGATTAAAAGATTCTTTAATATTCATATCTACACTAAATACTTCTTTATTTGTAACTTGCGTATGGTTCTGTGTCTAAAAGGCAGAGGATACACATTTCAGTACAAAAAAAACTCAAAGATCCAAATTCACAAACCAAGCTTTTATTATTATTATTATTGTTGTTGTCATTGGTGATGGTGGTGGTAGTTTTTTTTTTGTGTTGTTGTTGGTGGTGGTGTTTTTGATGTTGTTCTGTGGTGTCTTTGGTGCTGTTGTTGGTGTTGTTGTTGGTGGTGTTTTTGTTGTTGTTTGGTGCTGTTGTTGATATTGTTGTTGGTGGTGGTGGTAGTGGTAGTGTTTTTGGTGTTGTTATTAGTGGTGGTGTTTTTTGTGGTGTTGTGGTTTTGGGTGTTGGTGTTTTTGGTGGTGGTTTTATTTGTGGTGGTGTTTTTTTTTTGGTGTCGGCAGTGGTGGTGTTGGTGTTGACGTTTTTGGTGTTGTTGTTGATGGTGTTTTTGGTGGTGGTATTTTTGGTTTTGTTGTTATTGGTTATTCACTAAAATCCATTGTTAACAGAAAATGCATATCATACAAAATACATTTTTGTTTCTATTGTTTATACTTTTATGCCTCTGAAAATGGGAACAGTCAATCTCCTCAGGTGATTAAGACATTGTGTGCCATGGCATTTAATAATTTGCCTGCTATAATAAATTCCAGAAACGGATTTAATCTTCTTCAGAAGTCAGTTCTTTTATGAACTTGTTTTGACATGCAGTAAATGGTTTATTCCTCTCTCTGTTCAACCTGTCAGACCTTCATAAGCTTGATGATTTCTGTTATCTCTGCATTTGGCCTGAATACAGAATGACTGTCCTCCAGGACAGTACAGCTTTTCATTATGAACTCTTCATTATGCCTTTTGT
The DNA here is from genome assembly GCA_037577455.1 of Pangasius macronema. Taxonomy (NCBI): domain Eukaryota; kingdom Metazoa; phylum Chordata; class Actinopteri; order Siluriformes; family Pangasiidae; genus Pangasius; species Pangasius macronema. Next base: position 7,998,757 of record CM074956.1, read on the forward strand.
ACTTTTTTTTTCTACACCATCTAATGAACAAATGAGAATTGAAAGACTTGTCCTCAGGGTTGTATGCAATGACTTTGTATATCTTCTCCATTTCAGGGCATTCTCTTCTGTAAAAGTGAGTGCGCCAAGACACCTCAGGACCTGGTGAAGATTTACCTCCATGAGTCCAACCGAGTTTATCGGGACAAGATGGTGGAAGACAAAGACTTTGCCACTTTTGATATGCTGCAGTCTGAAATAGTGGGAAAGTTTTATGAGGTGAGAGGCTTCAGCTTCAGTTTGACAAAGCGGGTCGTGGTCATTAGGGCATGTATGTCCAGCTCAGCGAGGCTGTTCTGGTCTGGTCAGTCAGTACTGCCTCAGACAGACAAAGTTAATCAGAGCTAAAGCCTGTCAGCTTGCACTGCCATCAGTCCAGCAAATTAGAGGAAAATACGGGGGATAAAAAAGAAATGATGTAATGGCTGTTCTTTCCGCTGCCCACTGACTCCCTCAGTTTATCACAGAGTGGTTATTCTAGTAGAAGAAGGGAGAAAACTGACAAGCCTATCCTGCTATTCTTCTGTAAAGCAGCATTCTGTCAACTTCATCACACACACACACACACACACACACACACACACACACACATTTTCAACTCTCCCCAGTCAAATCAGCATAGTCCTGCTGTGTCAGTCTATCATGTCAGCCAAGAAAGGAAGCTGCCCAACTCCAGCGTAGGCAGGAGCTCTGTGAAGGAAATAATTATGGATTGTGTTAATAGCATCAATTAAAACAAAAGAATGGAATATTTTAGGTGGATATTATTTTTAATAGATTTGGACTGTCCTCTCCCAAGACAGCAGCAGTCTAAAGTTGGTATTCTACTGTTTAATATTTGATAGTATGCTAAAGTGAGTTTGTGTTCCCATCAGGACATGGAGGAGGCTCTGACAGAGGCCAAGGTGATGAATATGTACTGCCATTTCGCCTTGGGCATTGGTGAACCAAAATACATGCCTGTGCAGTCCTGGGAAAGTCTGAACAAAACTCTTCTGGAGGCTCTAGACAGCTACAACGAGGTCAACGCTGCACTCAATCTCGTTCTCTTCGAGGATGCCATGTGTCATATGTAAGCAAAAGATGAGGATTGAGCTTAATCAATATGTATCATACTATACCTGCAGCATATGAGGAAACGTAAGAGGAAAGAGTTGGCCTGATTATGATGATGTTTGTGGTGCTGAGGAGGAAGAAAGTGATGACAGTGATGATGATGATAATGCTGATAACGAACTGACATCGACGAGTTCCGCAATAACAGCTCTAATTCCCTTCCTCTTGCATTTCCACCCTTCTCATCTGCTTCAGCTGTCGCATCAACCGCATCCTGGAGTCTCCCAGGGGAAACGCCTTGCTGGTTGGGGTGGGGGGGAGCGGCAAGCAGAGTCTGACAAGACTGGCAGCCTTCATCAGCTCCCTTGAGGTCTTCCAGATTACTCTGAAGAAAGGATACGGCATTACCGATCTCAAGGTGCAACCTGTTGTAACACAAACACTTATAACACAACTTTCTGAGCACTTTATTTACTTTCTAAGTGACACACTGATGAGATGAGATTTCGTTTACTTTCTTGGAGTGTATATCAATCCTACATGTATAGTCGCTTTTCAGCACTCTATGATATTATGCAGAATTGCAAAATGAAAAACTGACAGGAGTGTGTGTATTTAGAGCGATTTGGCCACGCTGTACATCAAAGCCGGGGTGAAGAATGTTGGCACGGTGCTCCTCATGACAGATGCCCAGGTTGCTGATGAGAAGTTCCTTGTGTTAGTCAATGATCTTTTAGCATCAGGTAAGCACTGACATGTACTAAATCACAGCTGGCTTTGAAGTCGGCTTTATTTCTCTGCCAGCTATGAAGAGTAGGTTAAAGAATCATTCTCCTAATGGTCTATTAATGCAGTGTTGTTTTAAAGTAACATTACTGCAAGATAGCGTTACTAATTTCAGCCAAACTTTCGCTATTGGCTGAGGTAGCAAATACTAAACCAGCTCCCTTATGTTATTTTGAAATTTTTAATCATAATGTTTACAAGACCTGACAGAATGGTAATTCAAAACCCCTGAGTCGCTTAGCTGTCATCACCCTCGGCTTCTCACTGTCTGTATATTTGTTTCTCTTGCACACAGGTGAGATCCCAGACCTGTTCCCTGACGACGAGGTGGAGAACATCATTAACGGTGTGAGGAATGAGGTGCGTGGCCTGGGCCTCCTGGACACCAGGGAGAACTGCTGGAAATTCTTCATCGACCGTGTCCGTCGACAGCTCAAGGTGTGTGAGGATGAGTGATTCATGGGACCACCAGCTTGGTATCATGATTGCACAATATATTATGATGATGTAGATTTCTTTTAGATGGGCTGACATCTGTTCTTACAATAGTGTATGATATATGGGAGCTAACGCACAGCTTGTCACAGTTTTGCCTTTTAAGGTTGCAGAATGGTGTGTAAATAGGAAGGTCTCTATTGTATTTTGATATATTCAGACAGTTGGCACTATAGTCAAGATGATGAATGCCTCACAGTCCTTAGGTAAGGAATAAAAAACAGGGAGTGCTGTTGTATGAAAATAATCAATAACAGGGTGGTGTGATACAGTTACCACCCGAAAGTAACAGCATGTACCAAAGATTTTATTGAGGATTATGTAAGGACTGTCCTTTAACCAGTCTTGGGATCCTATCCTATATTTGCAGGTGGCCCTGTGCTTCTCCCCAGTGGGTAACAAGCTGAGGGTGCGCAGCAGGAAGTTCCCGGCTGTGGTGAATTGCACTGCCATCGACTGGTTCCACGAGTGGCCACAGGAGGCACTGGAGTCTGTCAGCATGAGGTTCCTCCAGGAGGTGGAGCACATCGAGGTGAGAAACGCTCACAGTGTGGGGAAGGGGTCAAACACCTTGTTCCGTACGCAGTGTTCCTTGACACAGAAATGTGATTTGATATACATTATATATTATATATGATATATTTTAGATAGTATCCAAGTGTGAACAACTCTCAGGGTGTGCTGTTAACATAATTCAATGCAGAGTCCATTTTTTTTTTTTGCAAGTAAAGATGCCTGGAGTCATGAGAGAAATAATTAGCCTGCGCCGGGTGGTGAAAAGTCATTCTCAGTGTCGTGTTTGGGAGGAAATGAAATGATGATCAGAACTGAATGCATTGACACCTCTGGCAAGGTGTTGTTCTTTTACACTCAGATGGAAATTAGATTTTTTTTCCCCCCCTTCATGTCTAGCCACAAGTGAAGAACTCGGTGAGTAAGTTTATGGCTTATGTCCACGTCAGCGTCAACAAAACCTCGAAGGACTACCTGGTCAATGACAGGCGATACAACTACACTACACCCAAGTCCTTCCTGGAGCAGATCAAACTGTACAGGAACCTGCTGGATCTCAAGAGGAAGGACCTCAGCATGAAAATGGAGCGACTAGAAAACGGCTTGCAGAAGCTCAATAGCACCTCGGCTCAGGTATGTCCTTCATCCTGCCTGTCTAAAATACTGTACATTCCACGTCACTTGGAGACATCTAGTTTTTAATTATTTATATAATCAGCTTACATACTCAGCAAAAAACCATGAATGGGCTAAATGACTATCCAGTGATATAGATTTTTTAAGCCCAGTGATGTCAATGTTCCAGATGGATGCAATCCTTTTGCACTGCTCAGCAGTATCCAAATGAGAGCATGTTCAGAAAATCTGAGAGAAAATGCCTTAACATGCATGGCGTTGTACCTCACTATAGTCCATCACCAGCTTAGGTCCACTGCTTTCTGTTTTGCTATTCAGCAGCAGTGCGCATTTGCTCAAATGAGCCATCATGAAAATTAACATCAACAGCCTCTTCCCGGCAGAAGCCATTTTATTTTCAGATTACCGCCTCCATAGATGTCTCTTTAAAAAGACACACTGGAATGAGCTTTAATTGGTTCTATTTGGAGTCGCCCATTATGGCTCCTTTTTTTCTTTTCAGCCGTCAGCTCCCCCTGTAGATTTCAAGGAAGAGAACGGGTCAGTTGGGGTCAATTCTTTGCGCTCCACACATTGTGTATTAAAAAAAAAAAAAAAAAAAAAAAAGGTCAGAAAGATCTGTGGAATAAATTACTGACTGAACATCGCCTGTGTCAAACCAACATGCAATTTTGCATAATCCTGAGGTTAATAATGTTTAATGAAGGGCTGCTGGAACTAAAATATTGTTAGCTCCAGTTATTATCCTCCCAACTTCGCCTTGCTTTGGTGTTGGGTAATTTCGACAGTTGTGTATTAAGAGCTGCAGTGTGGCTTCTTCAAGCTGCTTGTGTCAGGTTATAACCAGGTGGGTGTGAATCCCAGAGGTGTAGACCTGCTAAAACTCTCTTTTCATTCGCAGCTAATGCCTTCAGGGCGGCATTTTTGGACCTCGCCACACTTTCGATGCAGAAGCAATCGGAGATCTCATTTGCACGCATAAGTCACACTTCTCAAGAGGAAGGAGGGGAAACTGATTTGAAACGCTCTATTGTGCAGAGAGAGATTGACGCCCACTGGAGTGGCTTGTTTAGATTAATGTCTCGGGAATTGGTGATGAAGAAGAGCAGGGAAGCGGGTTGGGTCAGGAGTGATAGCTGGCTGGCTATCAAAATAAGAAGTGGGTGTTAATGAGGGAGAAAGTTTATTGGCGTTGTAGCGCTCGGCTTTATTGAAGTGGGACCACTGTAACATGTAATTAGTGAATATTGATGCAAACTAGCTGGTCCCTACTCGCATGCCGGAGACTTCATATGGATTTTTGCCAGGTTATCCTTTATTAGATCCATTTATTAGATCCATTATTAGATTGTGTAATATTGGCCCATTGCTTTAGGCACACTTTGAGACCACATTACTTCAAATCAGGTTTTTTTTTCCCCTTCTCATTGAAAACATGCAATATTTGGTTTCAACTCTGCTATAAAACTAGATAAAGCTGCTTTATTAGCCATAAACACCTTTTTTTTTCTCCCAAAACTCTTTATAATAATGTTTGCTGATCCGTGTTCACATAAATGTGGTTATCTTTAATCTTCAGCCCTCCACTCTCTTCCTACTCTTTGAGCGTAGCATGAAAAGCGTTTACCAGAGGTCATACTGCTCGGATATGCTTTTGATGGAATCTTCAGCCTCTACACGGTGCAGTCTCTGTGCCGTAGTCGCATGCAGCTCTCTGAGTACCTTTTCGTCTGCAGAAGTGGGGATCATTATAGCTGTTTCATGCAGTTTGGAGAGCGAAGAGGGAGAAACTTGGATGAAGTGGGATTTAAGTGTGCTTTCTGACTGTGCTTTGCGAGCAATTAGTACACCATCATCTCTACCTCCTATTCATCTGTTTAATTACCCACACGATAGCAACTTGATTTTTGTGTGTTTCGCCATTCCGCTACCCCGAAGGTGGTTTGTCCCAGACGTCTCATTTTCTTCTGACTAATCAGCTCATTTGGAAGCAAAAAAAAAAAAAAATCTGCTTTTGATTTCTCATGTACCTTGAGAAGAGTTGAGATTTCAGAGGAACTTTTTTTTTATACTTTACTCATCTAACAATTTGTGCAGTCTAGTTCGTACATCATGCTGCTTTAGATTGTTGCTGATGGCAGTTGTGTAGCTAATTACTTCATTGCAATTCTTTCCTCTGATTGACTTTTCCCTCTCTGACAGTGCTCGGTGGAAAATGGCTGTATCAAGCATTTTGTAATTAGGAAAGACTTTGTCTATTAAAGTATCCGCATCAATCATATCTACACCAGCCTTCATTCTTGGTATTGTTCTTGCTCATTATCAATTAAAAATGACAACACACTCATTTCTCAGATAAAATCATAAATACAATTTTAATCCAACTCCCAAACAATAACAAATAATCTGTTATTTATAAGCTCTAGAGATGCAATTAGATGATAATGACAAATTCATTACTTTCATATTTAATGATTATGATGCTCATGACAAATATAGCTTACAGCATATGCTCTATTCCATTTTGCATTCAAACTATTTTTTAAACATTTATTATTATTATTATTANTAGTAGTAGTAGTAGTAGTAGTAGTAGTATTATACTCTATTGTAACAAATGACCATGAGCCCATAACATGAAATGTATTCATTACATTCGAATGATTTCAGTCTTGCTGGATGTGTGAAGTAAAAAATGGTGATTATATGCTGTTCTTGGTCTGTTGAGTCATGCAGTCCCAGATCAACTTAAAGAGCAACTTGTTTACCACAAGTTAAAATAAGCCTAACAAATAAATGCTTGGCTAGTGCAAGTGATTTCTATAGGGAATTAATACTCACAATCTTTCAAAAGCAGCAGACATGCTAGCAGTAATAACCCTTGTTCTACTGGCACTGGCATAACTATGAAACTAATTTGTTCATTAAATTTATTGTTTAGACAAAAATCAGAATTTTGATCAGATTCAGAAAGAATTTTATTGAGCGGGTAAGACTGCTTTTACCCTTGGTATTTTTTAAACAAACAAACAAACAAAAAAGTGCTAGCTGGATCGCCGTTTGTGCCGAAACAGAAAAAGGCTCATGCAATGTGCACATAAAATAAACATTGGTTTAACTCTGGAAATGAGGAGGTTGTTTTGGAGGCAGAAAATCAATAGAAGGAGAGCTGCATGTGTGACTTGACTGTATGCAGCTACAATTAAAGTAGGATGTTACATTGTGTACTGGTGAATTTCCCAAAAAATTAACCCAAAATGGTGTTTTAGTTGCATTACACTGTTGCAATAATGGCAATGAAATATTATCGATTCAGGGGGATTCTGGCTTAGTGGTTAGCACTGTTGCCTCAAACCTCTGGGGTTCGGGGTTCGAATCCCGCCTCCGCCCTGTATGTGCATGAGTTTCCATGTTCTCCCCATGTGCTTCGGGGGTTTCCTCCTGGTACACCGGTTTCCTACATCAGTCCAAATACATGCATTAGGCTGATTGGCACTTCCAAATTGTCCATGGTGTGTGTGTGTACTTGTGCCCTGCAATGGGTTGGTGTCCCTTGACTTGTGCCCCAAGTCCCCCTGGGATACGTGACCCCGTGTAGGATAAGCAGTACAGAGAATGGATATTTTCAATTCAACATTTCATAAATTTCATTATATTTACTTAACACTTTGTCCTCAATGTTTATTCTGCTTGCTTCCCCCCAAATTGTAACCTAATTGGTCAACAACACTTGACATCACCTGACACCTTTCTAAATAGTTCAACTTTTATAATTTTGGAAGCACTCAGCTATGAGAAAAAAAAAATGCTAGTGGGAGCATTTTTTTTTAAAGTCATCATATCCAGCCTGCTTTGCGGCTACTTCCCATAGGATTACATGTAAAACGTGCAGGTATTTAAAGAAAAAAGTAAACCTCATAGAAGCAGCAAGTATGAAAGCAACCTTAGCAACCCTAACCTTCACCTACAAAGAGATGGACTTGACAATTACTCCCTTAACACAGACATGAAAAAACAAGTTGAGCAGTAAATTAATCAAGTACAGGAAAAATAAAACATAAATAAGATTGAATTGAATCGCATTAAAGCACGACAGGATGAATAACGAAAGCAGCAAAGAAAAAAGTGCCGGAGAATTACAAATGTCTATGCAAGAAAGAACCGGATGTGCTAGATATGCAGGTTTTATCTCCTCCCTCATGCATTTTGAATCGTTCCCATGCCACTGTTGAAGATTATTGAAGATTCATATTGAAGATTAACAGCTGGATAAGAATCATAATTGAGCAGGCTTGGTCAATTAGTATCAGTATCACGTCTTAGGGAGAGTCAGCATGCAGGACCGCAGATCACTGGTGTGCAATAATCCTTTGAAGAAACCTCAGCGTCTTTTTTCACATAACTATTAGAATAGTTCTAGCAGCTAAGCCACACAGCCAATACAATATACATTCTCTAAAGCATTGGATTGTTTATTACTTCTCATGGATACACTTGTGTCCTGCGGTAGGTGGATGACCTGAAGGCCAAGCTGGCCGCTCAGGAGGTGGACCTGAAGCAGAAGAATGAGGATGCAGACAAGCTAATTCAGGTGGTGGGGGTGGAGACAGAGAAGGTGAGCCGGGAAAAGGCTGTGGCCGATGAGGAGGAGCAGAAGGTGGCCAGCATCGCTGAAGTTGTGGGCAGAAAGCAGAGGGACTGCGAGACGGATTTGGCCAAGGCTGAGCCTGCTCTCATAGCAGCCCAGGAAGCCCTCAACACACTCAACAAGGTCAAACACACAACACAGCATATCTTCTTACAAATTGCCTCTTGTCTTGGTATTGCTATACGGGGCATGATATTAGAGGATTGTGCTATTATCAGAAAATAAAAAAACGACAGGGTGGTGTGAAGTCCATCAATTTTCTATAACAGCATGTACCAAAGTTTTTCATTCAAGAATGACATCTCATACTTTTTAATAAGTAAGTTCCTTTTATGATTTTATGTTATAGCTCTTGGTCATGTTGCCAAAAACAGTTGTCCTGAAGAATTTCAGGGAACATGGCAGGACAGCTTTAACTCACTTACAAAGCTCTGACACTGGAGACTCCTTCCATAAATGTCAAATAAATATCTCCTACAGAAAGCTTAAACATTTCAAAGATTATACATTTTTCTTTGTTAAATAATGTTTTATTTATTTATTTATTTATTATTAGGTGTCCTCCATCCAAGTTCCATATGATTTATTATTGTTGTGTTACTATAAAAATGCTAACATATTAGAAGGAGCACATTAATATAACCCTGACCTTCTGACCAATCAGATTCAAGAATTCAACAGCGCTGTTGTATAAGGAATTATAAAAGCCAGGGTTTGAAAAGAATTCTGCACCTCTGCAGAGGAATGAAAGACTCAATAATTGATTTATCATTCATTTATTCTGTATAGGAACAAACCAGTAAGAGTTTTATTACTGTATAAAACAAATGTTAAATATGTACAAATGGTCACAGCCTGGAACTACAAATGACGTGACTGGCAGTCTTGACAAAACTTTGGCTTGTTAGGTCTGTCTTCTTACCACTTGACCTGTCCGCTACTTTTTCATTCTCTTTCCACTCCGGATGGCTGTTTATTCCGTCAGCCCTTTCACACTATCTATACATTGCCAGCTTTGGCCAGAAGGTGAGAACTGTACAGAAATGACAAGTGGTATCTAGTTCTGATGTAAACAAGTGGTAACGCTTAATGAAAGCTCAAGGGGAACACAAGTGGTGCTTACATGACTATAGAGTACATATAGTACACATGTTCTTTAGCATAAGCAGTAGCAATCAGTTATCCATAGAAGTCAGTAGGGTTTGTTTGCAGATTGCAGACCACAGAACTGTGTCCTTATGTTAATATATGGAAATGTTGATGTGCTACTGAGTCCATATGGAAATAAGAGCAGCTCTGAATGTGACTTTAATATCACTGAAGACCATATGGACATTTTTGAGTAGGAATGTGAAGTTCCTTATGGCAACTATCTGGCACGTTTCTTGTGGTAACTAGCTGGTATGTGTATTTTCACAGATTTTGCTAGCAAGCGAGCTAACATGAGCTACCCTGTCAGGAATACTGAGAGGATTTTAATTTATATTTNATGTTTACATTCTTCGCTGTTAATACCAACCTGCTAGCTAAGCTAATTTATTAAATGCTCATAACCTTCACCAATTCTTGCCAGCTTGCTAACATAAGCTAACCCTGACAGGATTTCTAAAAATATTTTAAGTCATCTTTATACATGTTTGTAATCTTTACTGCTAATTCTAAATAGATGGAAAACCTGAGTGCAATCATACAACTGCACCTACTTGGAAATGTTTGAAAGCTGTTTTTTTGGGTCAATATATTCTCTCTCTCTCTCTCTCTCTCTCTCTCTCTCTCTCTCTCACTCACACACACACACACACACACACACACACACACACACACTCATGCAGCTCATTTGCTAATTGGCAAGACACCAACGCAATGTCATTTTCCTCACTGTTGCTTTTTGCAGACAAGAATATTTATTCAGTGGCTGACTGTAGTCAGTCGTGTGGTACATGCCTAACTACGCCCCAAAAAGTGTTATGTCAGTTAATCATGGGAGATTGCATGAAGGGAACTTTTGATTAAATGTAATCTGCTTATCAAATGGTATGACTATGGAGACTGAATAAATCATCAACTGTTTTACAACACTGAAATGTACTCACTGTGCACAAGGATGACCGATGGAGGAGATGGTGAAAAAACACCATAACATCTTCCAGGTTATCAAACCAACCATATGAGACATTGTTGAGATATAAATTGCATATGTTCTACTGACATTTCTCAGCTATCTGGGTGTGGGCGCAAAGACACACCCATTTTTATGACTCAAAGACACACCCACTGATCTGCAGTCTGCAGATAGACCCTTCTCACCAAAATGGCTGGTAAAATTGCCAGTAAAGTTATTCACCAATTTGAGAGCAAGTGGTTTTTTTTTTGTTTTTTTTTAAATACTATTTAGTATGAGCTGATATTTGATTAGCATACAGTTTTTCAATGTCGTATTTCTTCTCTTTAGAACAATCTGACAGAGCTGAAGTCCTTTGGCTCTCCAGTGGCTGCCGTCACCAATGTGACTGCTGCTGTCATGGTTCTGATGGCTCCTGGGGGCAAAGTTCCAAAAGACCGCAACTGGAAAGCCGCTAAAGTCATGATGGCTAAAGTCGACACCTTCTTGGACTCACTGATCAACTTCAACAAGGAGAACATCCATGAGAACTGCCTGAAAGCCATCCAGCCATACCTGCAGGACCCAGAGTTCAAACCAGAGCTGGTGGCATCAAAGTCCTATGCTGCAGCAGGCCTCTGCTCCTGGGTCATTAACATTGTAAAGTTCTACGAGGTTTACTGTGAAGTGGAGCCCAAGAGACAAGCCCTGAACAAGGCTAATGCAGAACTAGCTTCTGCTCAGGAGAAACTCTCGGTCATTAAAGCAAAAATCAATGTAAGTCAGCTGTAACTGGGGTTCTTTTTTTGTCTCTGTCTCTCTTTCCGACAATATGAAAATGTTCAGAAACATTGTTAAGTGTGCTTAGTATCTTGTTGCAGAAATACTCTGACCCTAGCTTCCTAACAAGCTGGAATATGCGAAATGGGGGCAGTGGTGGCTCAAAGGCTAAGGCTCTGGGTTACTGATCAGAAGGTCAGGGGTACAAGCCCTAACACTGCCAATCTGTTGGGCCCTTGAGCAAGGCCCTAACTCTCTCTGCTCCGGGGCGCCATATCATGGCTGACCCTGCGCTCTGACCCCAGCTTCCTAACAAACTGGGATATGCAAAGAAACAAATTTCACTGTGCTGCACTATTTGTGTCACAAATAAAGGCTTCTTCTTCTTCTAGCAAATGTTTTCAGTTCTATATTTCAAAGTGATAAAGCTGCATTTTCAACTGCTAATTGTGTTTGTCCCTCAGGTTATTATCATGGCAGTGAGGATTCATTGTTGAGGCAGCTAACTCTTCGTTAACTTTTCAAGGCTACAAAGAGTGTAAACAAATACCGTGTTTATACTCTTATGTGGATAGCGTTTAGAAGCGTTCATTTCTGTTTTTGTCTGTCTCTTTTAACAACCTCTATTCCTCCTCTCCCCCTGACAGCTCCTTAATGAGAACTTGGCAAAGCTGACAGCAAAATTTGAGAAAGCCACAGCAGACAAGCTGAAGTGCCAACAAGAGGCCGAGACCACAGCACGCACAATCACTCTTGCCAATCGCCTGGTGAGAACCCCCCATACAAACACGCACACACACACACAAACGCACAGAAGTATATAGTTTTTGGCAGTATTGCTTTGCTCTCCTCTGGAAGCCAGAGAATTTCTGTGAAGATCATGATGATGTGAAAAAAATCCATTCAGGTAATTTTGGCAGCTTAGGTCTTAATTACACAATAAACACAGCAGACAGGTGGACAGATCCGTCAATCAAAGCCCCATGAGCAAAATCTGTGATCATTACTCTTTCCAAATGTGAGCCAATCATGAAACTAGTTAAAAAGATGTTTCCAAAGCAATTTGTATGAACTGTTATCAGTGGTCTTAACTACAAGATTCATATTCATGTAAGTGAATCATTCCCTCTCCTCAGGTTGGAGGTTTGGCATCGGAGAATGTGCGCTGGGCTGAGGCGGTGGCTAACTTCAAGCATCAGGAGAGGACTCTGTGTGGGGATGTTCTGCTCATCACTGCCTTTGTTTCTTACCTGGGCTACTTCACCAAGCGCTACCGCCACGAACTAATGGACAATACCTGGAGGCCTTATCTTAGCCAGCTTACAGTGGGTTTATTTCCATGCCAATTAAATCTTAGACTTTGCAAGCTCTTTGTTATTCTTTGCCATAACTGCTCTTATACCTTACTAGACAACAACAGCAGCTTTCCTGTAATCTCTGTAGCTTTATTATAACATCTCACCATTTGTTCACTTGAATTAGTTCTCTAACATTGTTTACTCTTAGAATTGAAACCCAGTGTAGTGACTCACTTGTGTCTTATTTTTCTCCATCAGGTGCCTATCCCAGTCACACCAGGTCTGGACCCTCTCACTATGTTGATGGATGATGCAGATCTCGCCGCCTGGCAGAACGAAGGGCTTCCTGCTGATCGGATGTCCACTGAAAATGCCACCATCTTAACCAGCTGTGAGCGCTGGCCACTCATGGTGGACCCACAGCTCCAGGGGATAAAATGGATTAAGAACAAATATGGAGATGACCTTCAGGTCATTAGGATTGGACAGAGAGGGTAAACGTCACTGGCTGCTATACCATATTGCAATTTCTAATTTTTCATATGTAGTAAGTATATTTTCTTAATTTCCCGCAATGTGGTTTTCTTCTGCCATCTGTTATTTCTTTGTAGATATCTAGACTCGATTGAGAGGGCCTTATCTGCAGGTGAGGTTGTCCTTATTGAAAATCTAGAGGAGACTGTTGATCCAGTGCTTGGGCCCCTACTCGGTCGAGAAACAATAAAGAAAGGACGGTAAGTGTTGTGAAAACTTAGGTAGAATCAATTCAAGATAAAACAACGTCTTTAACAGCCATTGATAAAATATGGTAAATATGATATATGATAAAATTAAATAAAAGAGCGAAATCCCTGTTGGTAAGTTCCCCATGCATTTCACATGTATATTTCACCCTCCATATCATTAACAAAGTGCATTTTAAAATGCCTGCAGTTGTTCAGATTAAAAGTATACCTACACTGAACCTTTATAAGCATTGCATAAGACTATGAAGATTGCATCCTTCATAGAGCAATGCTAGTGGATGTATGAGTTGCTCCAAGAGCTTTGTTATGAATGTAACAGGGATTGTGACACAGTTTTAGCGCATACCCTCTGCTGCTTTATTCCAGCTACATAAAAATCGGTGACAAGGAGTGTGAGTACAACCCTAGTTTCCGGCTCATCCTCCACACCAAGCTGGCTAACCCGCACTACCAGCCAGAGTTGCAGGCCCAGTGTACGCTGGTCAACTTCACAGTGACGCGGGACGGCCTGGAAGACCAGCTCCTGGCTGCTGTGGTCAGCATGGAGAGACCTGACCTGGAGGAACTCAAGGTGAGAGCTGCCGCACTTAATTATTTTCAATTGCCTTTCATCTCAGGCATCTCACTATTATGCTGATGGGATAATATGCACCAAAGTCATCCCTGAAGATCATCACTGTGGCTTTCATTAAAAGCTGGAAGACGGCTCTTTGATATGAGCTTATCCTCTTATTGCTTTGTGTGGAGGAATTAACCGCATAGCAGCTAATTGGTGGAGAACGTTTTTTTTTGTTGTTTTTTTTTTAAACTTAATTGGCGCCATCAGTTGTGTTTTGTAGTTGGGGTAAACTCAGAGATAATTGGTCATGTTAGGATAATAGCCAGTNTCAGTTTTGCATGACCTTTACTTTTGCTTTCTCAAACATGTTTCATAGTCTTCACTCAAGTAAGGTTTCTGGGTGAGGGTTAATTGGCGCCATCAGTTGTGTTTTGTAGTTGGGGTAAACTCAGAGATAATTGGTCATGTTAGGATAATAGCCAGTGGCTTGTCAATCACCTTTTTATAATAACAAAACTGCTCAGTTTTGCATGACCTTTACTTTTGCTTTCTCAAACATGTTTCATAGTCTTCACTCAAGTAAGGTTTCTGGGTGAGTGCGTTGACTCTTCTAAAAGCAGTCGTACAAAATCAAAACCTTAGCTGCAAATGAGGTCTGTTCTCTAGATTATGCCTCTTTTACTGCACCACTATTGGAGCTGATGCTCTCTAGGCTTCCCCTCTTCTCTCATTAGCTCAGACAGTAAGCTACTTTCATGCAAGCCTACACTGTTAACTGTAGGGTTTTTCAAAATTGAAAGTTCTGCTGAGAGAGAGAGATGTTTCTGTATCTCTCTTATGCTTTTCTTTCTTACGTACTTTATTCCCCCAAAGTGTGCACTTAATCCAAACTGGAAGACCTTCATCTGTAAACAAATTAGTATTTTTTTTTTAAAAGTACCTGAAAAAAAGATTTTTGTGATTTGCTCCAACTGCACGTCCCTTAAGTGAAATCTGCTCTGAAATGTAATGAAGTTCAGTTAATCAAAAAGTGCTGAGATACTACAGAGAAACTATATTATTGCCTCAATTAATTCTCAAAGTTGTAAAAACCACATAATTATTTCATGCTGCTGCTTTATAAATGCATGGGAGTGAGCCGAGCTAACTGTTGTGTTTTAGCTTGTTGTGCTTTTTGTGAAAAGTCTACTGCAGTTTACTACGTACATCTCACAAACCTTTTTTTCATAGATTCAGTTTTCTTTCATTGCCAAATTCTCCTACGTTTTCTTTATTTAAAGACATTCAAGAAAAAAAAATATATATATAAATCACTAAATAGACCTTAAACTGTGTTCATGCCAAAGATCAGGAAAGGATTATGAGCTGTGTAAATGTCAGCCGAGTGTGTAGGCATCTGGCTCCTTCTTTAGCAAAGAAAGAAAAAAGCTCACTTTTTTAATGAACTTAACCAACTACCTCATTATTTGCCTGAAATTATGAATGCATTGTCTCATTTTAATTTTAATTAAACCTGCTGACTGGTTAATTGTTTGCTTTTCCCATGTCTGGGGAAATCGCATATACCATACAACACAGACTTACTTAGTACTTACTGACTCATTAAGGAAGATAAGGGCTTCTTTCACATTTTTAGCTAAAGGTTACTGTATGTGTAAGGTCAAGGTCAATGGCGTTTGAATCTAAGTGATTTCCAATAGAAAGCCAAGATAGCCTGTTATAGATAGGAGGAGTCTGCATTATTAATGATATTATAAAGGTCTCCATAAATGGACCAAGTCCTGTAGTTGTTCATTTATTGCCTATGTTTTGGCAAAGATAATAAACAACATATGGATATTTTTTTTTTTAAATAAGCAGGGCTAATTGACATGGCATGTCTAAATAAATCCAGTAACTTACTAGGGATGTAAATGAATATGAATACTTCTGAACAGATCGTTTGTTTACATGGATACACATACAGATACGAATAGGAGGAACACTTACCACAAAACATCTGGTTGAGATTACCATATTCATTCATTCATTCATTCATTCATCATTAGTGAGTGCCTGGTCAGAGTTGTGGTGGTTTGAACTAGGCTAATTGTTCATTTATTTTTTGGGAGACAGAACCAAGTAAATTAGTTAGAAAACATTGTGGGCAGGCACAAACAAAAACCAAAGACCAAGTATGTAATCAAATGCTGTAGATGAAGTTGAGGAACTGTCAGAGCCAGAATTTACACAAAATGCTGATAGTGCTGGCATTTTTAATTTTGGGATTTCTTCCAGAGTTTTCCAGTGCTTCCGGGGCACGTAATGGTAGGAATCATATNCAGATACAGATATCTGTGTGTAAGGTGTTTGTGTGTGTATGTTTGCATATCTGTAAAGGGATATCTGTTTCATTATCAAACTTTGTGTATGGATCTATGTCACTGGAGAGTTTATTGCATGTGATTCCAAGGGGAAGAAAAAGTTAATCCACTCAGACCTATTTTTTTATATTTGCTGCTTGCAGATGCAGTATGTATTGATTACTGTCATCTTTGGGTTGTGTGACACACACAGCTCGTCCCTGCGCTTCTTGGCCTCACTTACTTTTCACACAGGTCAATGGTTTCATCGCTTCCTGTTGCTGTTGCTGTTTTTCAGTCCAACCTCACAAAGCAGCAGAATGGCTTCAAGATCACTTTGAAAACTCTGGAAGACAACCTCCTCTCACGCCTGTCTTCAGCTTCTGGAAATTTCCTGGGAGACACAGAGCTGGTCGAGAACTTGGAGATAACCAAACGCACAGCTGCTGAGATCGAAGAGAAGGTTGTTCAGTTCACTCAGTATAAATATAATCATAAAGGTGGATATTGTCGATTATATGATGGTAAAGTGTTTCATTAAAGGAAGAGTCCACTCTGAAACACATTAAATATGTTTTAAGTATTGGTGGTGCAAATTTGTTGGTTGAAGCAAGAGCTTCTTTTCTCACTCATAATTTTCCAATGAGAAATCCAACATTTTAAAAAAAAGCCAAAAAGTTTCCTTTTGGTAACTAAAGTTAAGGTTAAGTTAAGATTTAGGTGTAATAGAGCATTAATTATTGGATTAATAATTGTCACTGGAAGGTGCTCATAAGGATAATAAGATATGTGTGTGTGTGTGTGTGTGTGTGTGTGTGTGTGTGTGTGTGTGTGTGTGTGTGTGTGTGTGATTTCAGGTGAAAGAGGCCAAGGTGACAGAAGCTAAAATCAACGAGGCGAGAGAGCACTACCGTCCGGCGGCTGCCCGTGCCTCCCTCCTCTACTTCATCATGAATGACCTCAATAAAATCCATCCCATGTACCAGTTTGCTCTCAAGGTAGCCCTCACTACTGACCCTGAGCTTTATGTGCACTCTCTTCAAGCACAAGGCACTGTCACTGTGCTTCCTCTGACTCACTCTTAGAGTTCTGCCTTCTCTGGAATGTGCTCTCTCACTCTTTCATCCGTTGTTATATGGCATTTAATACACTGCTCTGTCGTCATGTGCAAACAATCACGAGCTCGCTGTAATGAAATGGGAAGTTTGATTCTGACAAGGTGTCAGCTTTCAGAAGAGGAGTTTCGTGAGCATTAGTGGAAGATAGATTAAAACCACTTAATTAAGTTGCTCGTTGCCTTTGTTCAGTGACATTCTCATATTTTGAGACATGCTGTGACAAAATACAATCTTCAGCTATCACAAAATAATTGCTTTGTTCTTTTATACAAATTTATGCAGGGGAAATGAGAATGAGCATAAGCGCATACAAACTTCCATAAAAGCTGCCTTCTAAAATGGCTCATTTAATGCTGAGCTAAAATGGCCCAATGATTAATTGCTCAGCAATGCAAATATTTGGAGCTGGCTTATGATCGAGATTTTTGTCTCCTTGCTTGCGTGTGTGTGTGGGCGTGTACTGTCAGGCCTTCAGTGTGGTTTTCCAGAAAGCTGTAATGAAGGCAGCCCCAGACGAGGTGTTGAAGCAGAGGGTTTTAAATCTGATCGACAGCATCACATTCTCCGTGTTTCAGTACACCACCCGCGGCCTTTTTGAATGCGACAAACTCACATACACGGCGCAGCTCGCATTTCAGGTGGGGTATTTCCCTCATTAGATCTGTCAGTGTCTTCATAAGCATCTTTTGCCTGACATTTTTTCTCACTTCCTTTCTCTCTCTCTCTCTCTCTCTCTCTGTCTGTCTTGTCCCCACAGATTTTAGTGATGAATAAGGAAATCAACACTAATGAGCTGGATTTTCTGCTGAGATATCCTGTCCAGCCTGGTGTAACATCCCCCGTCGACTTCCTGTCTCATCATTCATGGGGAGGAATCAAGGTAAAACATCAACAGTCATTAAATGCATGCACTGAGGTGTCATTTACTTCTGATTTGTTTCACACGAAATCTGTAAAATGCTGTAAATTTGTACCTTAGAAGATGACTTGCATTGCAGTTACATCACCCACCCAAGTATGTGCAGGAACCTGAGAAAAAAAAAAATATTCTTCATGTATGACTCAGCCCAGGTGTTCTGGACATTTTCCTTTTCAGCCATTTTTGGAATGTCAGATGCACATGACACACAGAATAGCGTTAGTGCCGAACATCTCCAAGGGCGATACAGAGAAAAGTTTACCCACTTGTCAGATCTGATAAGCAGTAAGCTGAATCATAATGGCAAGTACATCCCTGATGCTTTCAAAGCATGTTAATATTTAAATTGACTCCTTAATATAAAGATACATAATTGTAGAAGATCTAAAATGACTGTTTTAGTTTGCTTAACTGTCTAGTCCACCAGCTGCAATACACAATCGCTGTAATGCCTGATGGAGCCATTATGCTTTTTGAATTATAGATAAAGTAACAATGTGTGTCTATTTGAGAACTAACTACAGAATCTAAGACAGTAGAATAAATGTAAAGTTAGCCCATATAACTGTCTTATAGGCTAGAACAGTAATTTGAGGAAAAAACCTATTCGTACAGCTTGAACTAGGATAAAATCTAAGCTAAATATTATATTTATTAAGATAAATGGTGAATATCACTAGTTTGCTTACATTTAAATAGGGACAATAGTGCAGAATCTTGAATATTAAAATATGATAAGATATCAAACATTTGATTTTGAACATTACTTTCTTTGTTTTAAATATTTCAAAATTCTAAAACCTTCTTTTTTCCAAATTGAAATTAAAAATAAATAAATAAATAAATAAATAGTATATTTTTAAAGGTGGTCTGCTGCTGTAGGAACACCTGCACATTCATGCAGTTATCTAATCAGCCAATCATGTGGCACCNTCAAACATCAGAATGAAGGAAAAGTGTGATCTCTGATCATGACATGGATGTTGGGACCATTCGGGCTGGTTTGAGTTTTATTTCATATACTGGTGTTCTCTAGAGTTTCAACAGAATGATACACTGACTAATATTGTGTAGGTCCAACTTGTGCTGCCAAAACCAAAACAGCTCTGACCTGTCGAGGCATGGACTCCACAAGACCTCTGAAGGTGTGCTGTGGTAACTGGCACCACGATCTTAGCAGCAGAGTAAGTAAGTTGCGAAGTAGGACCTCCATGGATCAGACATCTTTGTCCATCACATCCCACAGATGCTTGATCGAATTGAGATCTGGGGAATTTGGAGACCATGTCAACATCTTGCACTCTTTGTCATGTTCCTCGATCCATTCCTGAGTAATTTTTCCAGTGTGGCAGGGCGCATTATCCTGCTGAAGGAGGCCACTGCCATTAGGGAATGCCGTTGTGATGAAGGGGTGTACTTACATTTACATTTACATTTATGGCATTTGGCAGACGCCTTTATCCAGAGCAACTTACTATTATCTCATTTATACAACTGAGCAGTTGAGGGTTAAGGGCCTTGCTCAAGGGCCCAGCAGTGGCAGCTTGGCGGTGCTGGGATTTGAACTCTCAACCTTCCGATCAGGAGTCCAACAGGAGCTACCACTTCCCCAAGGGTGTACTTGGTCTGCAACAATGTTTAGGTAGGTGGTCCACATGAATGCCAGGACCCAAGGTTTCCCAGCAGAACATTGCCCAGACCATCATACTGCCTCCACTAGCTTGCCTTCTTCCCACAGTGCATCCTGGTGCCATCTCTTCCCCAGGTAAGCTACGCACACGCACCCTGCCATCCACATGATGTAAAACAAAATGTGATTCATCAGACCAGTCCACCTTCTTCCATTGCCCCATGGTCCAGTTCTGATGCCCATTGTAGGCACTTTCAGTGGTGGACAGAGGTCAGCATGGACACCCTGCCCTGTCTGCCCAGCTCAATACACAGCAAGCTGTGATGTACTGTGTGTTCTGATCATAGCCTTTGTCAAAGTTGCTCAGATCCTTATGCTTGCCGATTTTTCCTACATCAACTATACACACACACACACACACACACACACACACACACACACACACACACACACACACAGAAAGCCTCACCATCATACCCATATATGCTTTTTGAACATTCCATTCTAGTTTTAGTCCCCACATTCTTTCCCACACAACTTCCAAATAGTTTATTGTTATGGAAACAGAGTTTATTTTCAAATTTGACAACCACAAGAAACAGGTAAACTCTGCAGTTCTAAAAATTGTGATGTTTGGGCTTTTTTGTCCTTTGCCATCCTCCGCACTGCAGGGGTCCAATTCCTGGTAAACTTCCAACTGTTTCAGATGTGAAACTTTTTGTTATGGCCCTAATTGTGCTTAAAGATAGTTTAACTGCTTGTGTATTTCTTTAACCATTATCAGATTTGTTCAGGTGAACTACCTTCTGTTTTTTGTGTTTTTTCGTTTTTTCACATGGTAATGGTGACAGATGGATTTTACAAGTGTGCAACCTCATATTTACACTGCAGGGAAACAGGGCATGGGTGACAGAGTTCCAACGGATTGAGAGCACATGAAAAATACGTTTTCAAGAAAGACAATTTGTTGTCAGTTATAGAAGATATCCACTATAGGAGTGTCAGTGACTTTGGAACATATATTGGATATATACTGTATGTTCTAAAGTAATTGACACTCCTATACTGGATATTTTAATTAATCAGTATAGGAGTGTCAATTACTTTGGAACATGTATTTTTGAGAGAAAATATTAAGACATTTCTCCCTTTGTTTGAAAATAAAATTATTATTAT
This sequence comes from Pangasius macronema, assembly GCA_037577455.1. NCBI lineage: Eukaryota > Metazoa > Chordata > Actinopteri > Siluriformes > Pangasiidae > Pangasius > Pangasius macronema. The sequence goes on from CM074956.1 coordinate 8,019,599, forward strand.
TGTGTTTTTTTTTATTTCTTTCTCTCATTTTTATGAACACTGCCCATAATTCTGGAGCCCACTGTGAATAAGAAAGTGCTTCACAATACGAAGGCTTTCCTTTTGCAGTATCAGCACTTTGCAACTCTTCATTGTGAAGAAACTTGCTAATGTTTACTCAGCAATTTAAACAGTATAAAGACAATTTGCTTTGCCATTATATTAAATTAACACCCCCCAAACCTCCCTGGGACTTGTGTTGTTACCAGCCCTTTTTTTTTTTAGCAGTTCGACATGGCTCATTCAGCAATTATGGCACCTGCATGCATGTAATATACAATGCACGCCAAGTATTACAAAGGTATTATAGTGTATAATGTGCTTTAATCTATTATTAGGACCTGTGAAATTTAAATTAAATTGTAGGTGCCCTGTAATGCACAGTCTGTTCATCTACCTATCCAGTCAAGACCAAAAAATAAAAACAAGCAAATGACCATAATAATTAAAAATTCAGCCAGAAGGACACGCTTGATAAATCTGATCATGCCCAGTGATATACCTAACCATCGCCTTATGTTTCCTTTGCTAAAAGGTTATTTTATTTTCATATATATTTTATATTATAAAATTAACTGATAAAAATTCACTGCTGAATCTGCAAAAGATTTTTATGTAAATAATTACCATTGCTGCTCACACAGTTGAGGTCATAAGTTTATACGCTCCTTGTAGCATTTGCAAAATGTTAGTAATTTTTTAAAAATAAGATGGATCATAAAACTTGCATTTGAACCAGTTCAAAAGTTCACATTCGCTTGATTCTTCCAGATTTGGTTTTCCAGCATCTTCTGCATATTTGAGGGGGATGTAAACTTTTGAACATGACGTTCGGTGTAAATTGTTATTATTGTGTCTTCTTGGAAACATGTAAATATCTTATGTAGTTTCTGAAGGGCAATACTACATGAAAAAATAAGATCTTTTAACAAAATAATAACATCATTATTCAAATGTTTCAAAAGTTTACATCCCCCTGGCTCTTAATGTATCATGTTGCCTTCTTGAGCATCAGTGAATGTTTGCACCTTTTGNGCTGTTGGAAAGGGGTCAAATATACAGAAAATGCTGGAAAACTGAAGAATGTGCAGGACCTGGAGGCTTTTTCTGAAAAACAGTGGGCAGTTTAACTGCTCAGGACAAACAAGGGACTCATGAACATCTATCACAAAACAGTTGTTTGAAGTGGTTCATTTATTATTTTGTCTTGTGGACTATATGTAAATATCTGCTCTGTGAAATAGCTTATTCAGGGCAATACTAAACAAAAAAGCAAAATGAAATTTTTATGATCCCTCTTTTTCTTTTTTTAAATGATTAACTTTCTGCAGATTCTGCAAGGCGTATGTAAACTTCTGACCCCAACTGTACATGTCTTTACCATCATTCAGCGCTCTATGAATTACAGGAATTTTATAGTTCCAATTTGAAACTGGTCCAAGAAACGACTGTTGAAAGACTGGACAGTCAGTTGTAGTTTTAAGGGCAGTGCTGTTGATGTGTGTACTGCGTTATAGATCTGAAAGGAAAGTAACCATGATAAGCACAGTTAATTGCAAACATTTGCATACCTTTAGGATAAAATAAAGATGGAATATTAATTTCTAGCAACAGGACATTTGGTGTGATAAATAAACCATACAGTTCATGTTCATTAATGTGTATTAATAGTAAAAAGCAAATTGAAATTAGTTCAAACATCTGCATCTCCCTTTTTGAATGTGATGTAATTATTCTTTCATGACTTGTATAATCTTTTTATAACATGGCACTGGTGAATTCCTGAGTCTGATTGGTCAGAAGATTAATAAGCTTGTTTCATTGAAGTTCCAAAACATTTAATGTAACTTTAAATGGAAAAAATGTATGACAAATAATTGACATAGCTGACAAATTACTGTGGCATAAGAGGAATAAACCACTTCAGGACTATTTATAGGAAAATAATTAACTTTATAACTACCTCCAACCTCTTTGTGGATCGTTTGATCCTCTAACCAGGCGGTTTATGTTTATGTCTCAGGCACTTTGTACAATGGATGAATTCCGTAACCTGGACCGGGACATCGAGGGCTCAGCGAAGCGCTGGAAGAAGTTTGTGGAGTCGGAGTGCCCGGAGAAAGAGAAATTCCCTCAAGAGTGGAAGAACAAGACCTCGCTGCAGAGGCTGTGCATGATGCGAGCGCTACGACCCGACAGAATGACGTATGCCGTCAGGTCGGCTATCACACTTATCAAATAGGAAAACGTCAAGCTAATCAAACAATAAGGTGTTACTTAATAAATGGATTTTACTATGAACATGTCATCACTGTACAGTCTGTAAAACCTTGATTGTAAACCCTTATGTGGTTTGAGCTTTTTTATATTGTAGTTCTTCACATGCTTGACTCAGGTTATCTGAGGCTGGAGAATTATGATTAGCTGGCTTGAGGCTGCAGTAGAATCCATGGCTATCTGTGAACATGAATGTGTAGGCAGAGAATTGCTCTACAGTTACAAAAAAAAAAGAAAAGAAAATATAAAAACACATATGCCCTTTGGCTTAAGAAGGACCATACTAATCTTACAAAAATGATCCTTGTGTAAATATGCTGTATGCATCTGACAGGAGAAGCAAATGGCTTGGACATTTTACTCCTACAGACGTTCTGTTTTGTTTCATGAGCACACCTTTTTTAATCTATGCACATTTGATCTAAAATGAGTTAGTGACATGTATCATCATTTTGAACAGACAGATTATAGTATCTTATCCATGCATTTTGAATGAAAGACCTCTGTTTCTCTGAACAGAGATTTTGTGGAGGAAAAGCTGGGCAGTAAGTATGTGATGAGCCGATCAGTAGATTTTGCTGTCTCCTTTGAAGAATCCGGAGCTGCCACACCCATATTCTTCATCCTCTCTCCTGGAGTTGATCCACTAAAGGACGTGGAGAAACATGGTACAGTTGCTTCGACTTCTTTTTCTGTTTTCTTAAACTTGACAGTTTTCAGACAAAACTTTTTAATGGCCTCATGTTCAAATCCATGGTGGCTGATCGACTGCTGTTTTGGGAGATGTTTCAGAAGCAGAAAATACCAGTTTTCGTTAAAAAAAAAAATAGACGTCTTGTATCAGGAGGCCAGCGCTGGCTGTCCATGAATCATGTGATTTGAAAGGGTACATCTTATAAGGCTCCGGGAGGAGTGTTGAGATCGATTAGGCATGGCTGTGTGTGCGAGTGTGACTAATCGAATCATAGCCAAAGTGCACTGCAATCAATTAGTGAATGCTTGCCTAAAAAGAGATCCTCTGACAATTGTAATTATACTGAGTGTTTATATACTGTATGAACATATGTAAAGTAGCTCCTATGAGCATTTGTAAAGTAGCTGCTAAATGAGATGTGTGTCTTGCAGGTCGAAAGCTGGGCTACACATTTGACAATAGAAACCTCCACAACGTGTCTCTTGGCCAGGGACAGGAGGTGGTGGCTGAAAAAGCTTTGGACCTAGCTGCACATGAAGGCCACTGGGTAATATTACAGGTAAAGACACACAGTTTGGTGTTTCAGCTCACTTTTATATACACTGCTGAACTTACAGCTAAATCATTCACTTCTTGCTGCCCTTTTTAATAGCAGTTAACCTGCGTTTAGCTGATCAGCAGCAACCTCGCCATGGGAATTCAGTTACGAGTTATACGTATGCTAATGTCTTGGTCAGCACTATGTGTCTCACCCAGTCGCCCAGGCTTCCTCTCTAGTGATTAATGACTCATTTGGTCTGCCAGAATAGTGGGGGAGAGGACTGTGTCCTTACTGCAAGCCAGCATGATGGCCCAACCCCAGGGAGAGAGAGACGCACTTCACTAATGAGTCTATTAGGTTGCTTCTACTCCATCCAGATGTCAGTGTGAAAACATTCTCCGCTCTCCTGCCCAGCTGCTTATTATGGGTATTAGTTTGGAACCCGTCCAGCTGCTATTGAAAAATTACATATTTGCCAAATGCTTATGGTTTGACAGACAAAGGATCAGTATGCTAAGAAAATGCTGTTTTGAATACGGGTAATTTACTGGGTTTGGGTAAATACCGTGGTAACAGCAACAAAAACAGAATGTATCCACACAGATGGATTACATTGCCGTATCTCTTCGCAACAGGACTGCATTTTTACTTTCTAAAGAAGCACTGGTACAGAATTCTAATGGCTCTTATTGGCAGCTGGAAATGGCAGCAGTAGGCAGAATGAGAGCATTCTTTCTTTAAGTCCCTGAGCGTCTCTCCAGCATATCACGTACCTCGGGGACTGCAGACGAGGAGACTAGTGGTTGTTTAATTACTTTTGCATAACAGTGCAGATCAATGCATTTAGACGAACTTCTTCCCCCTCCCATAAGAAAGCTTCCACCACCCCTCTCCCTCCACTAACTGCCCACTCCACCATCCATCCGTTTCACAAAAGTTCAGGGAAGCTCAGTGGGTCAATGGAAAGTTCCCCTCCACTGAAGGTAAATTATGTTGCAGCACACGGAGCCCAGTGGACCAAAATGCAGAAATCCACTTGCTGTGAAGAGGCAATCAATTGCAGAGATTGGAAGAGAAAATCCACAGTCTTGGGAATCAAGTGACCTAAACTGGCTGGACCCCTCTCCCTCCCCTGCCTCATGTTCTGAAATGTACTCTTAAAGGCCTACAATGAGCTGTGTATAGGCGAGCACCAGAAAGGAACAAGGTGAGATACCTGAGGGCAGGAGAAAAGCATTATTGGAAAAAAAAAGGCTGCCATGGCAGCATTCAACTTTTAATGAGTTTTCAAGAAAAGAAGCAATGCCACACACTACGGTTTACTTCCAGACTGTGTCACTGCTTAGCACCTACAGATCACACATTCTGGTGCCATTTTGATAGCAGTATGTACGTCTCATCAGCATAGGGGGACGTGAACTCTGCAGTTAGTGGAAGCCGTCATTTTTATTTAGATGCTCAAGTTCTGTTCTGACGGCACCTTTTTTTTTCTGATTATTTAATTATGTTGTTAACAGGTTATGCCTAATGAATCAGACACAGTAATTGTATAATCACTTCATACAGCTCCAAAGCCGCTGATTGCAAACTCTGACATATCTCCTCTTCCATGAATGCAGACGCCACAGATGTGGCGTCTCCCTGCTGGGTGAGTGCTTGATAAGCCAACGTGTTTAGCCAGGGGAAGGCGAAAAAGGACACACTTTGCATGCTGGCAAGCCGCAATAACACACAATAACAGCAAGTACGCGTTGTTAACAGCAATCAAAACACCTCTTCTTCGACAGTGCAGATAACTTTCTCTCTTCTCTAAGTGCCGAGAACATTGAGGATCGGCACTTTTCTTTCACAAGGAATTCATTTCCACTTGCTCTCTGTCACTGTGTGCCCTTTAGGAACAATGGTTTAATTTGCACTGATGAGTTGGAAATTGTTTTGTTCTCTATAGTGGTGTGGATCCTTTTCACCCTTTTGTGGCCAGTAATGTGGATATCCTACCATCTTCTATTTAAATTCAAATACTGTGCTTAAGTGCATTTCTAGGAAAATGATCTGACCAAAACCAGTATTTTGGTCCCTGCATATCACGGTGTACTTTTTTTGTACACAGTAATTAGAAGAAATCTTTGCAGAGTCAATTTTGGTGATTCAGTATTCAATTCATACCTAAGCGTTTCTATGATAAGACCTTGCTCATTTTTATTCCAAGCAAAAGAAAGAGTACTTCAGGACCTGCTGTTAACAGAACTGTTCAGCTGGATGGTTAATTCAGCATCATTTCACTGGTGCTTGTCCTCTGTGTCATAGTCGAGTCTGTAAACAAAGTATGTGGTTGTCAGATCAAAGTTTTCCAGATCAAACATTGAAATGGGCTACACATGTATACTCTAGATATTTTGCACTTTTCTTCCACGATTAAGCATTCTGTCCTAGCCGTTATCATCTATTCAGACTTACCATCATTTGAGATTTGGATAACACTATGACACCATGACTTGTTCCTTATCTTACTGCATGTTCATTTCTCTTTCGAATCCAGAACATCCACCTGGTGGCCAAGTGGCTGGGCACTCTGGAGAAGAAGCTTGAGCAGCATGGTGATGCCAGCCACCAAGATTTCAGAGTGTTCATCAGTGCCGAGCCTTCGTCTTCCCCCGAGGGTCACATCATCCCACAGGGTATTCTCGAGAACTCCATCAAAATCACCAACGAGCCACCACTGGGCATGCATGCCAACCTGCACAAAGCCTTGGACAACTTCAACCAGGTACAGCAAGACAAGTAACATATGGTACATGTGAAACATATGGAGTTGCAATTTTCTATCTGTCATATTACAAGCAAGATCTTTCAGACACATTCAGACAAAATCCAATTACAGATGTTTGTTTTATGCATATCTAAGACAGAATCAAATAACCGAGTGCCTTAGAAATAGCTTTGTCCCTCTATCTAGACTACTGTGCTTATCATCGTGGAAATCGCAGTCGACTAAATGATTTGGGATATTGTCATAGCTAATGATGATTAAAATTCTGCATGTCTTATCAATGAAACCCAACCGATGCCATTACCCTCGAGCTTGCTCTGAGCTCATTTTGTGCTTGCAGAGCTGATGGTTATCTATCAGATAAATACTAGAGCAGCATGCTGCCGTTGTAGCTTTTCTCTGTTAAATGGCTTCTGCTCCAGTCACATATGTGCCTTGAGAGCAAATCAATGCTATAGAAAAAGAAACATGACCTAAGTGTGTCACCAGCTGTAGGAAGCCGCAATAATATCCATAAAATGACAGCTGCTTTTATACTGACCTTTTCAGCAATCCAAGCAACCTGACAGAATCAGTTTCTTCCTATTGGAGCACTGATATATGCGATTGATATCACTTGTGTACACTGCTCGCACCACCTGACCCGACAGATAATTAAACAATAAATATTAACAGCAGCGCTATTTTTTTGCAGTTTATATTCCACTGAAATGTTCCAGTAAAAGGTATATTATTATTATTGTTATTTTTGATAATGTGAACAATAATGTGAAAATTACTATTAGTATATTTTTATTAGGTTCTCTTTCTGTCCCTCGAACCATATCTACTTCACACGTGGTATCTATCTTTCACGTGTAAGGCTGAGAAAACCAGCAATGAAGATATGCGTTATGGCTTATATGGATTTTATCTAACATCTTCCAATCAACAGAAAACAGAACACATTTATTAAATAAAGAAATCGTGCAGCGGGAAGACATTCAGACAGATATATCTCCTCTTCCCCCAACGCATCTGCGTCTGTGGCTAATAATGGCCGAATAATGGCTTTCTTCTTTCGCACTACGCAACGGTACATGACAAAAAAATGTATGTCAATTCTTAAAGTTAATGGTTTTTTGCCTTGACACACCCATGAGAAGCCATATTCTAATCACAAGGATATTATTCTCTTTGGATATTCATATTCACTTAGCATTTTTAAAATACCCCATACCCCATTTTCCTTGAGCCTCTCGGCTGTGCGCTAGAGGAGGAATGCAGTGCTTTCAGTCGTATTCACCCCGCTGATGCCGTGTTTGGAATCTTAATGTGTCCTATGTCTGAATCAGAGGCTCCATAACTCCACCTTTAGTTCAAGCTCTCGTGTCCAACATACTAAGTCTCCTATAGCCTTCGCTGCATGAAGCCTAAAGAAGAGGCCCTCGCAGTTTAAGCCGTGTTGCTGGCATGCCTGTTTAAGCCGCTTTCCTGTGAGACCAGTTGCCATTTATTTCTTGTACGCCCACCTCTTCCCTGTCGTTCTCATTAGAGTCATCTTTAATAATGAGCCAGGGGAAAGCAGGACTGTTAAGCACTGACTATTCACTATTGTTAATTTTATTAGAGTCTTAAATAACTTAGACCAGGTTAACAAACAGACATGATTACTTACTAGCCTGCTGGGGGCTGCAGTGGAAAATGGAGAGTAGCAGGTGGTCAGTCAAAAAAAAAAAAAAAAAAATGTATTTTTTTTTTAATAAAAAAGTGCTTTGCAAAGAAAAAAGCCTATAAACAAACAAACAAACAAACTAGGAAAACAAAGAAAATAGGGAAAATAAAAAAAAAGGAATAGAAAAATAATAACTGTAAAAACAACAATAATTTAAGCGTAAAGTAAATAGGCAATTATAATTAGCCAAGGTAAATGAGAGAATTGCAGCTCAGAAAAAAAAGGCCTCTCAAGGCGGTTTACATAGGAAAAGAAAATAACGCAAGCTGAAGATGATGGCTGCATGTCTTGTGGGAGGGAGTTACAGTTTGGAAGCATATACACTCAGTTTCAGTTATAAATGAGAACTTAACACTCGATTTTTTCAACTTATTTCCATAACTGTGTGCTCTCTGACAGGACACACTGGAGATGTGTGCACGGGAAAACGAGTTTAAAGGCATCCTGTTTGCCCTGTGCTACTTCCATGCCGTGGTGGCTGAGAGGCGAAAGTTTGGACCTCAAGGCTGGAACAGGAGCTATCCGTTCAACACCGGAGACCTCACCATCTCAGTCAATGTCCTCTACAACTATCTGGAGGCCAACAGTAAGGTGAGGACCGACCGATGCTGTCAGAGCTACAATAAATGGATTTGAGGATGAAATAAAGAGTGAAAAAGCGAAAGAAAGAGTGAAAGTGAGAGAGGGTAAAAACAAGGCTTGTTGACATATGCCCTGCCTACAGAAAAGCGAGTCAGGCTTTTGCTGAAGCTAGTGAAATTACCCTTCTCTACCCACACACCATCCCACTCCAAATCGAAAAGCTTTGCCCTTTACTACACAAAGCCATTCCACATTTCAGAGGTTGCTTATATGTGGTAAAACCACAATAGAAATAAGTCTTCTTGCATTTCCATGAACCATACTCAAACAAGTAGTCTTCAGACAGCTTTACACATTCATCTGCTTGGATTTAAGGACATGAAGGGAAAGGAATCTTTTAGATTTTTCACTTATGCTACAATTAAATCATTTGTATGTCTGAAAACAGACAATGATACAATGACATGTCGTGTTAAGCCTTGTATCCAATGTAGCATTTTCAAGCCTATCAGATTGGCATGCAGCCTGAGTCTTCCCAACCTACTTCAACTTGCATGGTCACAGAGCTCATATTATACACCTCTCACCTGGAAAAGCACTTTATCTGTCAGCTGTATGCCAGACAGTACATATTAGCTTAATCACATTACTCTGGGTAACAGCTCACCGAGGAGCTACAGAGACATGGGTATGTGTTGCTGCCAGAGAAGCCTCGGAGGCAGCCATTTTATGTCCGTATGTATATTATTAGATGTCATATTACAGTTCGGGTCTTCAAACTTAGGTATTCACTCTCGACTAATAGTAATATCAAAATATAATATTTTGCTTAGTTGATGCATTTAAAGCTGCAACAAATTACATTTTTTCGAACACTTAGGGGTATATATTAAAAAATATTACAAGTATTCACACTTCACACTGGTGGATTGTAACCAGGTTGTAAGAACTTCTTCAAAATGCCAAAAG